>CAOJBI013108940.1:0-10512 GCA_948277035.1 Euphorbia corollata
AATCCGAAAAATTCAAACCTAAATATGAAGAAAAAGAAACATTATCGTTCAAAGTATTAACCACATTAAAAGCATCAGACTCGATGATAATGTGATCAAAATTATTCTCCTTAAACCAACTGAGAATCTCCCTACAACTTAATGCTTCAGCCAAAAAAGGGTCAGCCCCTCCTTCTAAAAGAATTGATCTTGTAACCAAAGTCGAACCATTTGAATCCCTCAGAATAAAATCATGGCCAATAGATTTACCTCATCAAACAAGCTAGCGTCAATATTACACTTCAACCAACCGATCGGAGACAACGCCAAGACATATTAGGATCAGAGACATTAGGTGAAAAAGGACAAACGTTCTCTATCCTAATTAAATGTTATAGATCGACACAAACTCTCGTACATGGTGGCAAAAATTTGTATTCACAAATTTCACTCGAGTTTGACTTAATTTTTCTACAAGTTACCAAAATATTGGTGGATGCAATGTGAAGATTCTATTTATGTAAGAGCTTTAATAGTACATAATTAAAGTGCCACTATAATTTGCCCGCCGTATTTAAGATAGTTTGCATAGTATTTACTTCAAACCTTCTTGTTTCCAAACCTTTAAATCCTTTCTCATGTCATATCTAAGATGGTTTGCCTGCATATTTTTTTTCCAAACCTTTAAATTCTTTCTCATTTGTGGATTTTCTATTCAAATCGGTGAATTGACAATGAGGGCGATGATTGATACGGTAATTTTTTTCAATAAATTTGTTCAGTTTTGTTGAATATAAAATAAAAACCGTACAGTTAAAAACACCACCTAGATAAATGCAGGAGCGGTTAAAAATATCACCCAGTCAAGTACTCAAACATTTAAATATCTATATCATATTTGATATTTATTTTAATTTTTTATATAATAATTATTTACAACTTGTACGAGTAGAAAGATGAATGAAATGAAAAATAAAAAACTTATGTGTCGCGTACTGATGACTAATAATAATTTAAGTGAGACACCAATGTTGATTTTCTTATGTATAACAATGCAAACGTTACAAGGCAGTGTAGTTTGATAATTGACTTGCTTAGCCACAAGATGTTGGTATACTTTTTGGGATTGCTTTTTTTGTTTTGTTCTTCTTATTTTCTTCCCATCAACATGTACAAGAAAATGACGTATTTTTGTGAAACTGAATCTGCATTTAAAAATCAACTATACAATATATGTACATACATCACATGTTCACATGTGAAATATTTTTAGAGCATCATATAACAATATGAAAATTTTAAATATCCAGTTCATATCATGTGTCACATGCCATTCTTGTGATATTGTTTATACTTTCTATTCCAATGACATTTGTTAAATAAATTGCTACTATGGTTAAACATTTTTTGCTCCAATTTAGGTTGGTGGAACTAAAAAGAAATAAACTAGTTTTTTTTTGCCCCGCCTTATTCTTGCTTAGCCTTTTGGCTAAAGTTTTAAAATGTTCTCATCAAAATAAAAAAGTTTTAATTATAATGCGCATGTATAAACTTGTCAATTGTTTTTTTTTTTTATTAAACTGAACTAAGTTCTAATCGTTTTGAACTTTTTCTATAATTAAGTTCAATTAATGTGTTATTCAATTGTTTAGTAAATAAATTTTAAGATTCTAAAGCAAGAAAAAGTGTTTCGGACAGATGAATTATATGTTATAACATTTTTAATATGGATATTTAATTGTTATTAGCTTACTAATTCAATATCTTATGATGTTAGATGATTTCATTAATACTTAATATTCACTTGGATAATTAAGAATCTGCTAACATTTATAATAATTTATATTATGTAATTAGAAATGGAATGGCTATGTTATTCATTATATATAAAAGTTAAATTTTTTGATAAAAAAAATAAATTTTAAATTTTAAATTTATATAGTTCTGCTCGTAATTTTATATTTTTATATTACTTTACACATCCATAATTAAAATCTCCTAATTATCAAGATTTAAATTCATTGATTATTCAAAATTAGAAAAATATAAAATAGAAAAAAATTAGAAAATGGAAAAGTAATATATATGCTACCGTTGGATAATAAAATTAAAATAATATATTATTATTTAATCTAATTTGACCATCAATGATTTTCACAGATGACTAAAATATTGACTTTAAAAAAATATAAAAATGAAGCAGTTAATTCCAAAAATTCAAAACTGAAATGTGTATTATATAAGAACACAAGAACTTATAAATTATCTACCCTAAAATTTATTACTTAAATTAATGATATAATCGTGTAAGAATAGTTAAATCCCAGTTGAAAAAACCCAACCTTAAGCGATATATTTAATACATAAATGACGTACTTTGAAATTGAATTATTGAGTTTTCATTAAAAAAATAAAGAAATTGAATTATTGAGATGGTGATGATGGGTCCAACTAATTGTTTATATAAAGAAGACAAAACCATAACTCGTAGTTATTCTTACAACAACATTACAGAAACCAAAGTTGAGAGTTGAAAAAGCGCAGCACATCCTATGGAAAACAACAACAGCGAGGTGGAAAAATTAGCCGATCCAAAGGATGGCCAACAAACTATCACTTACAATGGAATTAAAGCTCTGCCATTTATCATTGGTAATTATTTCTTTTCATTTTTTACAACTTGAAAAACATTACAAATACAATCTAATCAGAATTGACGAAGTGCAGGAAATGAAACATTTGAAAAGCTTGGAACAGTGGGATCATCTGCAAATCTAGTGGTCTATCTAACAACGGTATTCAACATGAAGAGTGTGACTGCAACTGTACTCATTAACATCTTCAATGGAACTTGCAGTATTGCTACTCTGATTGGCGCTTTCCTTTCTGATACTTATTTCGGCCGCTATAAATCTCTCGGTTTCGCTTCCGTTTCCTCTTTTCTGGTACCCTTTTTTTTCCCCATAACCATGTTCAGTTATCTATATATCTCATACAATGTTCTACAACATTTGACCATATGATAACTTATTTTAATTTCAGGGTATGCTAGTGCTAATGCTGACAGCAGCAGTTCCCAGTTTGCATCCTGCTACTGGGTCTGGACCAACTGGTTGGCAACTAGGCTTTCTGTTGAGTTCTTTCGGGTTCTTAGTAATTGGAGCTGGTGGGATTCGGCCTTGTAATCTGGCTTTCGGGGCGGACCAATTCAATCCAAATACAGAATCAGGGAAAAAGGGAATCAGTAGTTTCTTCAATTGGTACTATCTGACATACACATTTGCAGTAATGGTATCAGTGACTGGAATCGTGTATGTACAGTCTGATGTGGATTGGGGAATTGGGTTGGGTATTCCAGCTTTCTTGATGTTTCTTTCTTGTGTTTTTTTCTTCATTGGAACAAAAATTTATGTTATAGTCAAACCTCAAGGCAGCCCGTTGACCAGTGTTGCTCAAGTATTTGTTGCTGCTTTTAACAAAAGAACACTTCACTTCTCACCCGATCTTCACTCTTCCCTTTTCAATTTTGTTCCTCCAAAATCTATCAACTCCAAGCTTCATCACACGGATCAATTCAGGTCAGAATAAGCTCGTTTTTTGTTCAACTGTTTTTCCTAATGTAACATGATGATTTGTCAATCGGACTGTTGAATTATATTATAAAATTTAAAATTTGTTACAAGTGTATACCAAATGATTCTCGTGTGAAAAAATATATAAGATTCGTTGACTTGAAAACGTGTAAATTTGATTTTATTACAATTTTTTAAATAGGTTCCTTGACAAAGCGGCTATTATTACAAGTAAAGACGAAATCGGTACAGATGGCTCACCTACAAATCCATGGCGACTTTGCAGCATCCAACAAGTTGAAGAAGTGAAATGTTGGTTAAGAATACTGCCCTTGTGGATATCTGCTGTAATATTAAATCTTCCTTTTATTCAACAACAAACTTATGTAATTCTGCAAGCTCTTCAGCTTGATAGGCATTTAGGCAGCAGCGGTTTTCAAGTGCCAGCAGCAACATATACTATCTTTACCATGCTAAGCTTGACCATCTGGGTCCCGATCTACGATCGAATCATCGTCCCCTATCTTGAAAAGCTAACAGGAAAAGAAGGTGGAATCACATTACTTCAAAGAATTGGAATTGGATCTACTATTGCTGTCATTTGTATGTTTGTTTCGGGATTGGTTGAAGAAAGTAGAAGAAATGTAGCACTAACCAGGCCAACCATTGGAATTTCTTCTAAAGGAGGTTCGATCTCAGCCTTGTCGGGCATGTGGCTTGTGCCTCAACTTGCACTTGCAGGACTAGCTGAGGCCTTTTGTTATGTGGCACAAACAGAATTTTATTACAAGCAATTTCCTGAAAATATGAGGAGCATTGCGCAGTCGTTGTTCTTCGCCAGCTACGCGATTTCGAGCTATTTAAGCAGTTTTCTTATTTCTGTGGTTCATAATGTTACCTCAGGGTCAAAAAGTGGAGATTGGTTGGCTGAAGATCTTAACAAGGGAAAATTGGATTACTTTTACTATATGATTGGTGGGATTCAGACGGTTAATTTGGTGTACTTTTTGGCATGTG
This sequence comes from Euphorbia corollata, assembly GCA_948277035.1. NCBI lineage: Eukaryota > Viridiplantae > Streptophyta > Magnoliopsida > Malpighiales > Euphorbiaceae > Euphorbia > Euphorbia corollata. The sequence continues at coordinate 4,569 of CAOJBI013108940.1, forward strand.
CTAAGTGGTACAGATACAAAAGTGTTGATGATAATAGAGATGAGAATGGTACAGAATTACAAAAGGGTTCTCAATCTCAAGTTTGACTCTGATTGATTTTACAGGACTACTTGCCATTGTTTCTTCTTTACAATTACAAGTCAAATGGTTAGAAAAAAAAAGAAACCAGCAGTACTATTGAAGATAGGATATGCATATAAAACTTTATTGCCTTTATTTTCACATCATTATAAAACTTTCTTGTTTTATTTTGTTGGAAACACAATAAATCGATGATTGATCAAATCAACCATATTGTTAGACCAAAGAAATCAAAAGACAATAAGATTCCTCCTATGTCATTTTCATTATCCGTGAAAAAATAATCCTCCACTGTGTCAACTAGTTAACTAATGCTAGGTTTTAGAATGAGTGAAAATCCTACAATATCATGGAAAAGAACAATCAATATACTTGAAATACAAATTCAAGTCGCGAAAACTTTCTTATATAGAGAGATACAGTTACTGTAATGACCGGAAAAATAATGCTTTAAATAGTACCAAAACCAAAAGATTTTTTTGACATTGAAGGACAAATTTTGGATAAAATAAATCTTCACGGATCACGAGTAATTCTTATACACAACTATAATCAATGAAGTCTGCACATAATATAATAGTTAATCAAAATTATGTATCAAGTCTTACGTTGAAAATATAACATTTGCATTGGATTATACTCTACTTGTGGTACACTTTATTTCTTAACCAGTTACTTAGGCAGGAGGTATACGTTTCACCTTTTTTACAATAGAATATAATTGCATATGATCAGCAACTATATCTTCAATATTCATGCAAAGTTGAGAAATACATAAATAATAATTTAAAACTATAATGGCATAGTAATTAAGTTGACTTGGAAGAATTAAAATACCAGGTCCGTTAGTTACGCCCAGGACACTATGTTGCATCCAGTTCCAGTCTACACTTTGAATTGTTCTTCAGGCCAAGGGAAATTATAATATCAACGCAGATAGCTTACAACTGCTTTCACATACCCACATATGTCATTGCTATCTTAACTGAGTATACTTGGTTCCCACGAGAACTAGTTTGAGTTATGCCCATAGCGAGCTTATGGGTGAAAACTGAAAAGCACTCGATCGCAACAAGCCAAGACAGCAAGTTCCAAGATTATTCCATGCACCTTACAATAATTTTGATGGCTTCAACTGATCTCTTGGCTAGACATCTATTGTACAATTCCCAACCCCATCAAAATTCTCTGTTCGCCGGAGTGATATCATAGGTGTTGAAGTGTTTAGTTTTCCATAACATAAGCAAAGATCTAGGGGTGTCTGATACGATGAGTCAACAATACAAGTTTAGCAAAAACTTCGTGGTGAAGTACGAATATTGCACACATTTACCATATTTCTTTTATTCTTCTTATTTCTTGTGTTCTTATCCGTGTCATTCAATAACAAAACTTCAATTCTGTCTATTTCTAGTTTGCATGGCAACAAGAAGAGGAGTCCGGCCTTCCTACACGAAGCATAAAAAAAATGTTTATCAGCCAGACATAGAGACATCAAGCTGTTCTTAAAATCTATATTTACATTATATGCATCACTGACACCAGCCTTGTATTTGATCAATTTCTTCACAGTTTGAAAAGCACCAACTTGAACTGCGTGATGCAAAGGCCTACCACCATCCTTTTATTTTTAATTAAATTCAATTATTTAATCACAATAGACATGAAAAAAAGGCAACAAACAGAAATAGATGAGAGAGATAACATGTGCAAATATGATCCTCGGTGATGTACACAGGCTTCAGCTCACAATCGTTACAAAGAAGACGACTAATCACACTCTTAATCTAAATTTTATGAAGGGCAGTGAAACCATCCTTTTCAGCCATTTCAACGTACTAGTTTTGCTTGAGGTATAAAACACAGAGTAGATAAAAGAAGCAGACATGTACTGCTAGAGATGAAGTTTACCTTATATTGAGTCCTACCAGGAAAGTGTCCATAAAGCATATCTGCCCAGACAGTGCTTGGGTCTGGAGAGATTTCCATTTATCCTAATGAAGACGAAAGAGCGTGGACTAAAAAAAAAACTTCAATAACTGGGAAACTTTGAATGCTCTATGCGTGAATAAGCTAGCAGATAGCAACTCAAGTAGTTTTCTGTAGTCTCTTAGTGAAACCACATATCTGCAGGAATATAAATCTTATTGCTCCCAGTGATGGAGAGGCATTTTCCTATACAGAAAACAAGATGCTTAAAGTAAAGTTTTCAAACTCACTGATGATATTTGAGCCCACGTTGTAAATCACGTTTTGTTGTAAGATGCCTCTTCCTTCAGGTCCTAAAAGCTGTTCAATTTCTGAGTGGAATAAAATGACACAAAATCACAACAAGAGATAAGAACTAACAACAAGAAACACTGAGTTGTTATTCCTATTCAATGTCGAAAGCCAAGGAAAACTACATTTGAGCATTCATCAAAACCCTTCATGCCACAATCACTTATAAGTCGTGGCTGCAATTATGTGGGAAATTATTTGCTTTATTTTCCCCATTATTTTATAATAACAGATTCAAAGAACAAAATTACGAAACAACAGTAATCGCTACGGTCGGAACATATTCAAGCAACAAAATTACGAAACAAACAAATTCAAGGAACAAAATCGCTTGTCCTAAGAGAAATACAGAAAAGGGATACCTTTAAAAAGATCCTCATCCTTACTCGAATTATAAATAACAAGAAGGTGCACACGATTACCCAGAAAAATAAATGTATCCTAACCCGAAATTAATGGAGCTTCGCGCTTCACAAATGGTTAGCATTCAAGATAAGCGTTCAAAAGAAACCCCTACAAACGGATAAACGTATAGGAGGGAGGAGTCTTTCAAAAAAAAAAAGAGAAGCTTAAATAATTCCTTTTATCCCTCGGTTAAATTCCTTCAGGTCTAAAATTTTTAATTTTTTTGCAATTGAATCCTTTATTTTCTAAAACTCAACTTTTAGTTTTTAAATAACTTTTTCATTTTCATTCAGGGTAAGGTCTTGGTGATGAACTTAATAATTATTCACACAATATTAAAATTACTATGCATCAAGAAATTCCTAATTGAGATGTACTCTGACTAGTGGCACTGGTTTTTTTATCTGAAAAATGTGGTATAATATTCCAAAGAAATAAAATGAAACATGATCTTTATTATGTTATTAAATCATACCATCAATAACATACATCAATATACAACAAAATCAACTTCATTCAAACTTCCCTATTCTTGTAATTCAATTTAACATTATATCAACTTTTTTCTATCTGTGATGCAAAGTTAAGCCTGGGAACTGGAAATTTTCCCACTTCAGATTCTTCTCTACATACACCCAAAAAATTATATAAAAAAAAAGAACTTTTAACTCGAATTTCAATCTTCTTCTTCTCAACTGACCTGCTCTCCTATCAAATCCAACCCAACAACTAGAAACGACAATCCTTGGAACAGCAAGTAGTAGAAATGAACTCCATGGGCAGATAACAATGTTCTTGCTGCTGCAGTTAACAGAAGAAACGCAAGAGCTAGTTCTTTCCTGTACAGCCTATTCTTCTTCTTTTTAGTGCTTGGTGCTTCCACTTCTTTCAGCTTACTTAGCAATTCCAAACCCGACTCCGAATTCCTCCTCAGGATTTTTTCTTCATTGAAAGATTTTGATTCCCTCTCAGCAAAAGCTAACAAATCAGATTCTGATGATCTTCCCGTTTTCTTTGTCACAACCCATTCATAAGCGCTTCCGAGCTGAAACAATCCTGATATCATGGCATTGAATTTCGTAACAGACATTGTGTTCTCAAATAGCAAGTAAGGTACCAAGAAAGGAAAAGACTTTGGGGCAGGAAGAATGTTCAAGAACGACATGAAAATCGGCACATAACAGATTACCCAAAGAGGTAATTCAGCCTCGGGTATAAACATTGTCAACGGGAGTATGATACAAAACAGAGTGAATGAGTAAAAGGGAAGTATAAGTTTCCTCAAAAGAAAGAATAAAAAGATAAGGTTGGCCTTTTTCCATATTGATATCTGCATAAAAACACAAATTAGTTAGCTTAATGGGAAACTGAAATATGCCTCAAATTGTTGTAAGTAAGCTAACCTTGGCAGTGATTATAGCAGGGAGACATAAGCGGAAGAGCTGCATTGGACCAGAGTGCCACCTATGCTGTTGTTTTTTATACGCTTCATAAGATTCAGGCAATTCACAGAGAACTTTGACATCATTAAGGAAAACGAATTTCCATCCATTTAAGTGTGCTCTAACTGCAATGTCCATGTCTTCGACAGTTGTTCTCTCGAGCCACCCGCCTGAATCTTCTAAAGCCTTAATCCTCCACACGCCAGCTGTCCCATTGAACCCAAAGAAGTTGAGAAACAGACCATTCACTTGTTGTTCCACTTCGAAATGGAAGCACAGGTTTACATTTTGAAGCCTAGTCAGCAAGTTTTCATCTTTGTTTACAAAGGACCAGCGAGCCTGAACTAGACCGATCTCAGGATTTCCCTGTCACAAAAAATCATAACATTAACATCATTCACGACAAATCTCGAATTTTTTTATTAGATACTAGAAATAGAATCTTTACCCTAAAGTGAGGGATTGTTTGCTTAAGAAAATCCGGATTAGGCTGGAAATCAGCGTCGAATATGGCAACGAACTCATAGTTCTTTACATAGTCACAACCCATTGCTGATTTTAGATTGCCAGCTTTATATCCAGTTCTGACTAATCTATGCCTATAGATTATGTTAATCCCTTTCTGTTTCCAAGAGGAAACTTCATCTTGAATCAGCAGCTGCACATTTCCATCACTTGAATCATCGAGGACTTGAATTAACAATCTGTCCCTTGGCCAATCAAGTTGGCAAACAGCGCCAATTGATTGTTCATAAACCTAAATTGAAACAGAGCACAAATCCAATTTTTCCATCGAATCAGATCTAAATAACTACTAACGATATCAATCATGAATTTAAGAACAGTAGAGGGGAATATTGTTCAGTTACCTCTCTTTCATTGCACATTGGAATCTGAACAAGAACCATTGGGTAAGTTGAGGGATCTTCAACGTCATAAGCTTCACCGCTAATCTCAGGCTTCAATTTCTTGAACTTTATCCAAAAGCATCCAAGGCATAGAACCAACCGGTCCAGCGATTGAATCAGGAATAGCACAGTACAGAATTTGGAAAGCATAACCAACAAAGGGGCAATATAATCAGCCCTAAAAGACCACAAAGCCATGTACAACCAGTGCACAAAACCCTGAATCTCCAATGGCGACAAAACATTCAAATTCCATTGCTTGAAATGAGCGATAACTTCAACAACCAAAGCAACTACAGAGATCACAAGAAACACTTTAATGAATCTATATAACTTCCCTTTGGTCCTGGGCTCTTCTTCCTCTTCGCTCATCTCGCGCTTCTTGATCGAAATGAGCATAGATTTGAAAGCCGTGGCTAACCAGGAAAGGCAAGTGAAAACTTTGTAGAATTTGAGAAGAACAACCCATGTGAATTGCTTAGGGCTAGCAGCTTTCTGTTTATCAGGAAACAATGGATCTGCGGCATTGATTTCAACTATTGCGAAGCTATTTGACTTCTCCATTGTTACCACAACTGAATTGGGAGCCATTTTAATTTATAGCAGCCAAAACCCAGACCTAGATTTAACAGCAGAAGCAACAATTGGAATTAAAAATCCAATTTAAGGATCTTCTGAGCTTTAGTGAAGGAAAGAAACCAACAAAAACTGAAACTTTTTTACCCAAAATAGGTAACTGAAGCAGATTCTTAAACAGGAAAATGAGATATCAAATTAAAGAGAAAGAAGGAAGAAGTATGAAGAGTTTCATATGGCGTCTGTGAAGTA
>CAOJBI013115426.1:0-11343 GCA_948277035.1 Euphorbia corollata
CACCTTGCCTCTCAACATGTTTGCAAGCCCATGAAGTTTAACTTCAATATAAACCAAAAACATTATTTTATTAAACCCATGTGGGATACTATCTTTTGAAAGTTACATATAAAACTCAAATTTTCTCCAACACATCAAATCAAACTCTCCAACCTTTGTTCCTAGACCTTTATGCTTTGTGTAACCAGAAGCGTTCATCCGTCCATCATGCCTTTAGTCTCGTCTTTGGTAATGATGCTTTCTCAAGGCATTTTTGGAAGCGACATCTCAAAATCTCAAGCCGAGACCGTGTTGCCCTTTACTTTATCAAAGTGACTCCGTCAACTTAGGGATGTTATCCCCACCTAAGTTTTCTATAGAATGTGACTGATTTCTTTATTGGGTGAGAAAAAATGTTTCATGCCTAATATCAGACCTCCCGATGGACACAACCGAATATCAATTTCATGCTAATTTGTAATTCTGGCCTATTGCCTAAAGTTCACTTTTTTGGATGGTTTCTTTTTCATGGCCATTTTTCTACTAGATCTTTTCTATTTCGTTGGGGTTGTAACCAAATATCGATCGGATGAAATTTTCCCTTTCTTCTGGTAAACATAGCGTTCCATCTGGAAATCGCAATTCATGGCACCGAGGTGCACTTCGGTAGTTAGCATCATGTGGATATCAAGCTCCTTTTGAGACAGAGCCCTCGGTGGAGTCGTTGCTACGCCCGTTGCCATAGATAAACCCTAACCTTGTTCATCTCTACTTTTCTGAAAATTATAGGCTAAAAACATAATATAGAAGTAATTGATGAATGATTCGCATCAAGAAAGCATAAAAGAGTAATTAGAATAGAGCATATAAGGATTGACCACAAAAATGAGGTAGATGAGGAGAGGAACAATAGAGAAGAGAAACATAGCATTCCATCATGGCCATTTGGATGGTTTCTTTTTCATGGCCATTTTTCTACTAGATCTTTTCTATTTCGTTGGGGTTGCAACCAAATATCGATCGAATGAAATTTTCCCTTTCTTCTCGTAAACATAGCGTTCTATTTGGAAATCGTAATTCATGGCACCGAGGTGCACTTCGGCAGTCAGCATCATATGGATATCAAGCTCCTTTTGAGACAGAGCCCTCGGCAGAGTCGTTGCTATGCCCGTTGCCATAGAGAAACCCTAACCTTGTTCATCACTACTTTTCTGAAAATTATAGGCTAAAAACATAATATAAAAGCAATTGATGAATGATTCGCATCAAGGAAGCATAAAAGAGTAATTAGAACAGAGCATATAAGGATTGACCACAAAAATGAGGTAGATGAGGAGAGGAACAATAGAGAAGAGAAACGCGTCAGCGACAAGGCAGTGAGAGGAGGAACGACGGAGTCTGTATACGGAACCCCCCCTGAGTGCACCACGATTGAAGGAACCCGGACAAGGTGACGGTCTAGCCTTTCACAACTTTGACTGAGTCATACAAGGACAGAATCAGGCTATGCATACAAGGCATGTTAATGTATGCTTGATAAATGCATGAAATATATATGGTATGGCTGTATCACAAAGGTTAGAATGCCATGATGAGATTTCGTGGTCAACAAAAGGGTTAGAGATAAACTGTGAACTCTATAGTATCTATGTGATACTGGCTTATGTTCCCGATGATATTCGTGAGATAATGGTAGTTGAGAGGCACTACTTGTATTATTAGTGTGATAATATGCTAATGGTACGTTCCTATAACTTGTGTGAGGTCTCTCGTGATATCTTGGGTAAATAGTGCGTTATACCCTAGTGGTACCGAGTCATTGACAATGTGTGATTAACTTGGAGGTCGTGACATTTAGACCTAAGGAGTAACTTATATAAAGATGGGCAGACAGTGTGTCATACCCTGAGAAACATAATCAATCTTAATGGTGGTCAGTCTCGAGATCTTGCCAATATGGCATGTCCTCATGTTTAGGTTATATCGTCAATGCGATCTCGGGTTAACGGTGTGTTATACCCTATGGTACATAATGTGTGATTTGTACGAGCGGTAGATCAGGCACAAAGTAAGCACCTTGAATAGGGTATTATAAGTATGATCTTAAGGGTCCATGATACTAGGGGATTCGGCCTTATGCATTGGCTAAGGCCAATGACACCGGTGTGGTATCATGTTTTGGGAAAGTAAGTGTGTATCAATGACAAGTGTGTGCGTATTCATGTGTCTGCACGCAAGATTGTGGTTAGCATGATGCTACAAATGGTGAATATGTATGATAATGTAAAGCGAAAAACACGTAGCACATAGCATGCAACGCACTCTTCCAACCTTATGTCTCCCGTGCGTAAGGGTTAGACTTCTAAATCTAAGCTTGGATCATCCTAATACCATGCGGTATTAAGGTTATAACTTGCACGAGAAAGTATGCATTTGTTTTGGTAAACCTAGGGGAAGTATCTACGGTTTCTTAGATGAGCTCGGTCAAAGGTTGCTGATGTAGAAGGTTCTTGTTGTACTACGATACACTCCAAGCCTCTCCCCAAATAAGTGCTAATGAGGGAGGTACATGTGATATGAAAACAAATGATCCACTCACTAGGCATCTTGAATCCTATAAGGCACAAGTCATGCTTTCATGAGCTTCTTGCTAAATAGGGCACCCTAACCTAGAGTCTAAGCCATCTAATGCATATGCTTGAGTTTGAAATATTGTAAAGGCAAATTAGTTCAAATGACAACTTTTCAATACTCATCCAAAGTTTTTTAAACTTTAAGTTTCAAGAAGAGTAATCCCCAACGGAGTCGCCACTGTGAGCAGATTACATCATGACCCACGCGGTCGCTGCGAGGTGCCGGCCCCGATGAACGGAGGCATGGGGTTTTCGAAAACATTTGTATCAAAATAAGTTATTTTTGGAAAGGTAAATATGTTCGTGAAACAAGTTTAATAGACACGAGACCTAAATCTCTAGCCTATGATATGGAGTCGCCACCCGGATAACCTCTTCCTGGAATATTTTTGGTACAGCCTAGATCACGGGGTGTTCGAGACAATACCCTAGTACAGAGATTCGGTCGGGGATGAGTTATCTATTTCGTTTCTCATTTTCAGTTAAATTATATCCGTTTGAAAACCACATTTATAACGTTTCAAGATACTAAGTGTTTTCGGCTTATATGTTTTTTTAGCTCCCATGCAGAAATCGATAAATAAATGCGGGAAAGTAAACACATAGTAAAGTAAATGCGCCTAATCTACGGGGGATTAGTTACATGTTGGGATTGGGGGATACAAATCACCTAAATACATCGATATCTAATGAATACAATCACCTAGAATACACGAATTCTAACAAATATTACATTGATTTTGAATTAAATACGATACCCGAAGGAAAGTAAACCTAGCATACATCTAACCTAGTCTACCTGCATCCACAAGGGTTAGCCAAATTTATATTTCACAACACAAAAGTTTGTGATTGCACCACATATGCTGAGTTCAGATAATTTGCGAGACCCGTGTGGTCCATTTAAAATCGTTAAAAATATCTTTTCGGCTTATTTCTTTATAAAAATGATTCATTTTTAATCACAAGTATGTTGGTCATTTTTTGTTTAGTGAAAATGCCACACGCGAGTTTCGTTTGGTCGGTTATCCGGGAACCGGGTAACCTTCGTGAGGGTTCTTATCAACAACTTCATAATACATATGGTAAGCAATTAAATCTAGGTCTGAACATAAAGTAATGGGGCTACCATCATAATCCAATTGGGAAGAAAGTAGTTAAAATCGGTAAAACGATACCCCGGTGAAGGGAAATCAACTTTAACCACTCGAATCGCTTCCTGAATATATTTCAAGTCCCGAAAGTGCTTGATATTAAGTTCCATGTCACCTATAAACGCAAATTTGAAGTTTGGATGGTCATCTCTCGACCGATTACACATAAACGAAGCAAAAAAGCAATTTTGGGGCTACTAGAGTTGTCATGTCATTAAAGACATGAAGCTGATGTCATTAATGACATCGCCATGTCATTAAAGATATATGCCATGTCGTTAACGACATGACAGCAACAGAGTGCCCAAATTTCATTAAAACTTGAAGTAAGTCAAATAAACACTGCCAAAATGCATAAACACATAGACTCTAGGAACTCAAAGGCATACTACGGAACCGTGAATCCCACTTCTTCTAGACCCTCGATGTCCTCCGGGAGCTCTCTTTGTTCTTTTGTTGATGTTGATGATGTGAAAACCTTAGATTGGAACCTAGATGGGCTCTAAACCGAAGATATATGCTTAGGGTAGGTGTATTGACTTAAAGGAATGTTCTTGGAAGTCTCGAATGAAGGATTTCCAGATTTGAGCTCTTAAAACTAACTTTGGTCAAAAGAGGGAAAAGATGAGAAAGGATCTTTGATTAGTGATAACCCTTTTGGAAAGCACCCACAACAAGTTCTAAGTTGTTAGAACTTGCTGGAAGTGGAAGCTAGAACTTAGATGAGACTCAAAACTCAAAACTCCTCTAAACCCCAAGTTTACTTATGGAGTGCATAACTAAACCTCAAACTCACTTAGATCAGAAATCAACCCTAGATATCCCAAGTTCATACACATTTTATGAACTTAATCTATCTAAGTCGGATTCCTATGGTTTGAAGGTGGTTTGTGTGATGACTTTTGCAAAATGAGCTTATGAAGTCAAGAACACTCAAGTTGAAACTTGAAACCTGAATGTTCTCTCTTTTCTGGGTTTTCAAAATGAAATTGCCTCCCCCTCTCTCTCTGGAACTTAGTCTCTTTTGTAGAGTTCGCTTCAATCCAAAATTCAAAACTTGCTTTTCACTTTTCTCGTTTTTCACATGCTTCTTTCACTTTTTGGAAGACCATGCCTTAAAAGATGGTATCTTCAGTACTAGGTGATGTTGAAGGTGTGCCTCACTCAGTGGAAGACAGAAAGGGATGGGGCGAAAAGGCTTTTGTCCTCAAAAATCGAAAAATTTTGGCAGAGCTGACCCTGCCAACTATCATGTCATTAACGACATGGGCCATGTCGTTAACAATATGATGATATCGTTAATGATGTGGCTACCACATCGTTAATGACATCACATATAAAAAGAGGGAATCACTTTGTTTTTTTGGTCTAAGTTTGGTGACTGTCCAAAACAAATGCCGAGAGCTCGATCCAAACGATATTAGAGCACTTTAAGAATGAAAAGCTAGCATGGGGAATAAAAATTACATCTTCATCATCGAAGTCGCGAGTAGGACCGAAATCCCGTGCTCACAATTCCCTAGAAGGATTTTACCAAAGACATTTTCTCTTGGATTTTTCAATCTTTATTTTTGCCTAAGAACCCTCACAAGTACTTAGCAGACTTTATTTATTCATACATTTCTTTTTTACACAAAATAACGTTTCACGTGTCTTGATTAATTAGATTGATGAACTCATTTCCATCCATATCCATTATCTTCGTCGCCCCTTTACTAAGGACTTTCTTTACCACGTATGGGCCGTCCCAGTTTGGTTGAAACTTGCCCCTGGCATCGGTATGTGTTTTCCGGGCTTGTTTTAAGACCAGATTCCTCGTTTTCAATGACAAGCTTTGCCATTTGACCTTGAAGTTGTACATTCTTGCTATACACTGTTGGTACATCCGGAGATTGCTTAATGCTTCTAAAAGTTTGTGATCAATCAAATTCAACTCATCATACTTAGCTTTCTCCCACTGATCCTCTGATAGGTTTGCCTTTAGATCCACGCATAAAGCTTGAACTTCTAATTCTGCAGGAAGTACCAACTCTGCCCCATATACCAGATAAAAAAGGGGTTTATCTTGTTGGAGTTTGAATGCTGGTTCGATATCAACATAGTGTAAACGGTAAGTGATCTGCCCAATCCCAATAGCTAACAATCATTTTCGAAAGAATCTTCTTCATCGACTTATTGGCTGCTTCTGATGGTTATCGAGACCACCAAGAAATAATTTATTTTCTGCAAATAGTATAGAGATAGGGTAAGCAAAGGTCGATCCCATAGGGACAGGTCCAAACAAGTAATCTTATACTGAATGGTAATCAGTGTGACCTAGTATCAGTCCTTTTGAAAGCAAAGAGAGTAAAGTAGGGTAAAAACAGTAAATAAATCAATGAAAGAGAATGATATGACCAATTCAGAGTTGACCATGTATCATAGTGATCGCATGACAAATGGATAAACTACACCGGGACTTAGGTTTAGTTATATTGATGTTCCCACCGTACAACATCAACAACACTTCCTTACTTCGTACGGAGATTGTGCTTCACCCCTCAAGCACCTTCTTACTCACCGTGACTTTCGACTTCGCGCCTAAGAGCTCACTGATGATTAGCTATATGAATTAGAAAAGCCCAAACCCTAATTGACAAGTAGTGAGACTTCCAACAGGTGTTAGATCATCACTCTCTAGTCTTAGTGAGACTGATGTTACTCACTCTTGCTTATGCACAATTACGGATGCAAAAGTTGAAGATTTCTATAAATCATACAATGAGATTGAGGATTCTGGATTCTATACCGAGATTGACAAATAAGTCTCCTTGCGAGTTATGGTATTCAAGAGTGGTCCTCACACTAATCAAACATGGCCTTGACCCTTACTTGGTCAAGTCACTATAAAATTAGCTAGACATGACTGTAACTAAATGTAGAAAATAGTAAAGAGATTGGAAAATAAACATGCGATGAAAAGTAAAGGCTTGTAAGCAAATTACGAGAAACTAAATAAAGAGCTTTAACTGAAATAAAACTAGAATTGAATTAAAGCAATTGAAGTATTCAAAAGCTTGAAATCTAAAGAACATAAACTAAAGAGACTGAAATTAAACCTACGGGGACTGAAAGCTTGAGTAATAAAAATAACAAAGTAAAGTAAATCAAAGGCAACAAAGGTAAAAAGCTAAAAATCCTAAGAACATAAAATACTGAAAATTATGAAAACTAGTTAATCCTTGCTCCAGTGAATTGGCTTTTCTTGATGCTATTTCCTAACTAGTCTTTGAATGGGAAGTCCTTGTGTTTTTCCTATTTAGGCTTTCTTCTTTAGTCGCTTAATTTGGAATCAATTACAGCTGAGTTGGTTTTTCCCAAATAGTGCATAATTTAGGAAATTAACTATCTTCTAGTTTTGGCACTTTCCCCTTGTAGACTTTTTCCAATTTGGTGAATCCGGATTGTTTTGAGTTCATTTCTTCGTCAAAATGCTGAGTATAACATTCTGGGATCTTCTGTAAGTTGCGGCAATCATCGGGACTTATTACCGGTCTCGGTCCATGCACGAAGATCTCGGTAAAATGCTCATTTTTTGGCAGAATTTTCATCTTTGAAAATGGTAACTACATGATGTGGGATGCCGAATCATGTAACAATGTGCCTCTCAATGAATCGAGCCATTTTCTTAACTGTGATGTTTGTATAAGATTCCGTCCCCACCCATTTGGAGAAGTAATCAATAGCCACAACTATGAATCGATGTCCATTCTTCGACGATGGTCTTATTTCTCCAATGATATTGTCAATGCCCTATGCTGAAAATGGTTAGGGCGTAGTTAGAGTTTGTAGTTCTGTAGGAGGAAGATGACTGATATCCCCATGGATTTGACAGTCATGGCAAGATTTGGCCATCTGAATGCAATCAACCATCATAGACAACCAGAAATAACCCATACATTGAATTTTCTTGGCCAGCTTTATCCCATTCATATGTGGGCCACAATTTCCTGAATGTACCCCTTTCATGATTGCTATGGCTTCTTGTTGCATCAAGAATTTCAATAATAGTCCATGAGAAGATCTTTTAACCAGTTCCCCATTTATCAAGCAAAATTGAACAGATAATCTTCTCAGTGTGTTCCTGTCTAAGTTTGTGACTTCCTCAGGATAACTCCCATTTTTCAGATGTTTGATAATATCAGCGTACTAGGATTCTTTTACCTCTTCTTGGGCTTCCACTATCGAAACATTGAATGAAGATTTGGCCATTTCTAGAATGAGGGGTTTCATCTGCTGATCTTGAGGTCCTTCCCATATAGATGCCAGAGTTGCTAGTGCATCCGCCATCTGATTTTCTTCGCTAGGCAAATAATGAAATACACACTCACTGAACATCGACACCTTTCTCAATACGGCTTCTAAATATGGTCTGAGGGGTTCCTCTTTCAGCTCCTACTCTCTCGTGATATGCTTTATCACTGAGGCGGAATCATCAATGACTCTAATCTTATCAGCTTTTAATTGCATTAAAGCTGTCATACCAAATAAACAAGCTTCATATTCTGCCTCATTATTGGTGACAACAAACTCCAATCGTTTGGATAATGGTATCATTGCCCCTTGAGGTGTAATGATAATGACTCCCAGACCTGCACCTCTTTTGTTTACAGCTCCGTCAAAGTATATTTTACATCTCCTTGAATCTTTCAACACATCGACCAACTGTTCATCTGGAAATTCTAAGTTCTCAATGTATTCAGATTCCAGTGGTTGGCTTGCCAGGAATTCATGCCACTACCATTCCCTTAATAACTTTCTTGGTTATATACTCAATATCAAACTTAGAGAGTAGTAATAACCATCTGGATAACTTTCCTGTTACAGAAGGTGTTTGATAAAGGTATTTCATCAGGTCCACTTTGGCCACGACTTGTATTCGATAAGATTGGAAATAGTGCCAAAGTTTCTTCGTTAGCCAGACCATGGCAGCACATGTTTTCTCCACTATTGTGTAACGTGATTCGTATTCAAGGAACTTCTTGTTGAGGTAATAAATGGCATGTTCCCTTTTATCATCATGTTCTTGTATCAACATTACTCCTACTGAGGTCTCTTCGATTGAGAAATACAAGATCAAAGGTTTCTCTGGAATAGGGGGTTTTAGAACATGTGGGCTTGCCAAGTAAGCTTTGATCATATCGAAAGCTTCCTAACATTGTTCATTCCATTCCACAAGTTGTTGTTTCCTGAGAAGCTTGAAGATGGGTTCACATATAGTAGTCAGTCGTGCTATGAAGTGACTAACATACTAGAGTGATCCTAAGAAGCTTCTGACCTCCTTTTCAGTTTTAGGGGTTTACATTTCCTTTATAGCCTTGATTTTGTTGGGATCCATCTTTATACCTCGCTGGATAACGATGTGGCCAAGCAATTTTCCAGTGGTTACACCGAATACACATTTCTTCGGGTTAAGGCGTAGGTTATATAGTTCATGTTTGGGAGATGAAATTCAACTTTGGGTGAAAGAGATGACGTTCAGCACCGATGAATCGACTGGTGAGATTGGTTTCACATGGTGAATTTGCAAATTGCAAGTGAGATTGGAATCAAAATGGACGTGATGGTGAGATTGATTTCAGATTTAAGGTGAGATTGTCATGAAATCAAAGTGTTGGGATAGAATGGTTTTCTTTTATCTTAGAGAGTAACGAGAAATGGAGAGAAAATATGCATCAGGAGGTGAGAGAGAGTGAAAGAGTTGTTTTTGGGGGCTTTTTTCTGTGTTCAAGACTTTTGGCGTATAAATTCCCGCCTAACAAAATCACTAATTTTTTTAACTTTTTACCAACACTTTTATTTTTTTCAATGTGTTATTATTGGTAAGCTTTGTCAATATTAATATATAAGTGTTGGCATAGGCCATTTTGCTATATTGAAATGGTAACACTTTAATGCCAACACTGAGAGTTTTTGTTGGCAGAGCCAATATATGGTATAATTTATGTGGCTCGAATGTGGAAACAATCTTCCATATTTTGTTAGACTATGATTTTGCAAAACAACTTGGTTGGTAATTAGCTCTTTATCTAAGGAGATGTATTCATATGGGGAACAACTTGATGGTTATGTTTGAATGGGTAGCTCAACAGCATTTTTAGTTCTCCATTTCGAGTTTTTTGTCAAAGAGTTTGGATCAATTTGATATGGATAGTATGGCATATTTTTAATGAATACATTTTCAAAGAGAACCAGCCCAACATTCATCTTAGCTTGAGAGGACTACAGGTGCTAGTTAAGGGGGTAAACTTGACAGACACAAGGACTATTTGGAACTCAAGTGTTAAGGCTAGAATTTTATCAAACTTGGGGCTTGTTGCTCGTTGGCCAAAGGCTTCTAGAATTATTAGAGTGACTTGGACTCCTTTACCGAGTTCGTTAAATGTGAATAACGATGCCTCGGTTATGACTTTGACGGAAGAGGGAGGTTGCAGAGGTATTTTCCGTGATTCGAAGTGTCATTTTATGGAGGATTTCGCTTTCTCTTTATCCTCGACTTTTTCATTTCTAGCAGAGCTAAAGGTTGTCATATATGCACTTAATTTGGTACATAATAATTAAAGGTTGGAATCAGATCTGGCTGGAGAGTGAATCTATGCACGTTGTTCTTATTTAACACTCAGATTCATAGTGTCCCTCAAAATCTTTGCAGATTAGTGTAATTGTTTACTGCTTCTTCAGAATATGCATGTAGTGATTTCTCATGGTTGATCGGGAAGGAAATCAAATATCAGACATTTTAGCTAATCATGGTCGTCTTTTATCCAACAAAACTTGATGAGATTGCATTTTAGATTCTTACTTGCATAATTAAGTGGTTGTAGCATTTTCATTTCACTTGAGTTTTCGATAATTTTTGTTACGTTTTTTTATTTTAATAAATCTTGAGCTCAGTTTTTTTGTCTTCGCAAGCGGGGGTGACAACCTAGCTGGGATACCCGCTCTGAAGACGGCAACCTCCTTAGTTCTTACTAAAAAAAGAGTATTATGCATTTCTCTTTCAGCATGTCCTTGTTAAGTTTTTTTACGAGATTAATAGAGTTTGAATAAAAATCAAATACTTTATTTTGTAAAAAGTGAATCATTACATTAGTATATTCATACTTAATAGAGCATCAAAGTTACATAATCAAAATCCCATTGAAAACTAAACATACCAAAACTTTGTAATCCCAAATAAGCTATATCCTCCGAAAAAACTTTACGAATCACTACTTTAATAAGCATATCTGTAATTATGAAGTTTGTACCAATATGCTCAATGAATATATTTTCACTCTATACTCTCCTCTTAAAAACTTTATCTCAATATTTTTTATAGATACAAACTTCTTTTCTTCATGCAACAACATAATATCCAAAACTTTATTTGACCTTCTTAAAATTTATATATCATCAGGTATATGAGTTTGATCTTAATGAAGAAGTTATTTAACTAATTATCTTCCCCCAAAATCAATATCCTAAAAAATATGTTTCAATTTTCATGACTAAGAAGCTGATCATAATTATAATAAAATGTGATCAAATATTAATAA
>CAOJBI013116077.1:0-12564 GCA_948277035.1 Euphorbia corollata
ATAAAGCTCTTCTTTATTGTGAAAAGGTTAAAACTTGCTATAATTTGCTCCTTGAGGGATACGACACTTGTATTTGCTCAAACTACAACAAGACCCTAGTGCACTTGCTAGGTTATCCAATTTAGGAAGCAACAACGACCACTCCTCTAAGCTAAAAATTTCCTATTCAATTAATACTCCTAATCAATAATTTACAATTTTCAACGTTTTCTTGTGGACTACAATAATTCTTTTATAATATTGTGTTAATCTTCTATTTTTTAAAAATAAAAAAATCATATACCTATAAGAATTTTATATTTATAAATATACCCCTCTATTTTTTTTATTTATTCTGTGTAACGTAGAGAAGAGAAAGAAGAAGAAGTAGTAGTAGAAGAAGAAGAATAGAGAATAGGAATGAGAGAAATGATTGTATATTCATTAATTTCTTTCTGTATTTATACATTTGATGAATGAATGAAAATTACATTGAATTAACAGATTCAGTTACAACACTAATAACAGAATAACAGCTTGCATCTTGAACTCTGCATAACTGTTTCCAGTAACTTCTTAATTGCCACAATTCCCGCTCTTTCCAACTGCAATGCCCTTCTTTCTCCTTGAGTATGTAACAATACCCCTCCCTTGAGAGCATTCTTGACCCCAAGAATGATATAAATCTAGAAATTGATGAGCAAAAAATGTGTCCTCTTGCCATGTAGCATCCAATGAACTCATACCTTTCCATTGAATTAATAGTTGTTTAACAGCAGTACCACCAACCTCCACTACACGTGTATTTATAATCTTGACAGGTTCCAAGTCATCAACCTCAGGTGCCAATGGAGGAATTGAAGCAGTAACAGGAACAGCAGGCCCAACCATTTTCTTGAGAAGGGATACATGAAAAACAGGATGGATTCGACATTCATTTGGAAGCTTGAGTTTGTAAGCCACCTTTCCCACTTTTTCAATGATCTCAAATGGTCCATAATACCGAGCAGAAAATTTGTGAAATCCTTTTGCTGCCAAAGAGCTTTGCCTATAAGGTTGCAACTTCAAATAGACAAAATCACCCACAACAAACTCACGATCAGTCCTCTTTTTGTCAGCATTCTGCTTCATTCGATTCTGCGCATTGCGTAAACTCCTCTGCAGCTCCAAATTGATGCTTTATCGTTCTCTTAAGAACTCCTCAACACTGTTAACAGAGCAAGTAGAAGCTGGAAGAGTTGGTAAACTTGGACTGAACCCATACAGAGCTTTATATGGAGACATATTAATCGTGCTGTGGAAACTTGTGTTGTACCAATATTCAGCCAAGCTTAACCATGAACACCATTTAGTAGGCCTTTGAAAACAAAACCCACGCAAATAATTCTCGAGACATTGATTCAATCTCTCACTCTGCCCATCCGTTTGCGGGTGATAGCTGCTACTGAACAGCAACTTCGAACCAAGTAACTTCATGAGATTTTGCCAAAACAGACTTGTAAAAATGCGATCCCTGTCTGAAACAATTCTAACCGGCATCCCATGTAACTTAAAGATGTTATCAAGGAAGGCGGTTGCTACTGTGGCTGCTGTATAAGGATGGGAAAGTGCTATAAAATGAGCGGATTTGGTGAATCTATCAATCACAACGAAAATTGTATCTTTACCAAATGACTTTGGTAATTTCTCAATGAAATCCATAGAGATATCTTGCCAAGCTTGGACTGGTACAGGTAATGGTTGAAGGAACCCAGGATAGGCTACATGCTCTGCCTTACACCTGTGACATGTGTCACACTCTTTAACCCACTGCACCACTGAATCAAACATGTTAGGCCAATAAAAATGTCTTTGCAGCCTTGTGAAAGTCCCCTTAATGCCTGAGTGACCTCCCAAGGGTGAATCATGACACCATTCAAATAATTTTCTTCGCAACCCCATCCCACTGCCAATGAAAATTCTGTCTTTGAAATACAGAATTCCTCTTTTTAATACAAACTTCTCACCCGTATCCCCAGCTGGTGACAACATTATTCTTTCCAAATGGTTCTTAGCCATAGCATCATCTTCATAAGACCTAAGAACCTCATCAAGCCAAGCAGGGGTTACAGTTGAAATAGCCCTCAGTTGTTCGGAATCCTCATATTGTCTAGACAGCGCATCAGCTGCCTTATTATCCATCCCTCTTTTATATTGCACCAAATAATCCAAACCCAGCAGCTTAATAATACCTTTTTGTTGCAGATAGGTATGTAATTTTTGTTCTAACAAATGCTTTATGCTTTCATGGTCCGTTCGTATAATAAATTGCCCTCCTTCCAAATAATGCCGCCAAGTTGTACAAGCATGAATGATCGCCATAAGCTCCCTCTCATAAGCCGAAAGTCTCTGATTGCGCGAACATCTTCGATAAGAAACAGATAGGTCTGCCATTTTGCATTAAAACAGCCCCCATACCACTGCCACTTGCGTCGCACTCAACAATGAACGGTATATTGAAATTAGGCAGGGCCAACACTGGAGCTTTTGTCATCATTTCCTTCAATGTTTCGAAAGCAGCTGTTGCTTCCTCATTCCAACAGAACTGATCCTTCTTCAATAGGTCAGTTAATGGCCTACAAATTTGCCCATAGCCCTTCACAAACCTTCTATAATACCCGGTTAAACCAAGAAAACCTCTCAACCCTTTTATAGTTGTTGGCAGTGGCCAATTAGCCATGGCACTTATTTTGGATTGATCTGTAGATACCCCTTCACCCGAAATCACATGACCTAAATATGAGACACTCTCCACAGCTATCTCACACTTAGACCCTTTAACAAACAATTGATTTTGCTCCAAAACATCAAAAACCAACTGTAAATGCTTAACATGGGTATCTACATCTGGACTGTATACCAGAATATCATAGAAAAAAACAAGAACAAATTTTCGAAGAAATTTCTGAAAAACAGAATTCATCAAAGATTGAAAAGTAGCCGGTGCATTAGTTAAACCAAAAGGCATAACCACAAATTCATGATGAGTCTTAAAAGCAGTTTTGTGAATATCTTGGTCTGCCATCCGTATTTGATGGTAACCCGACCTCAAATCCAATTTTGTGAAAACAGAGGCACCACACAGTTCATCAATAAGTTCTTGAATAAGAGGAATGGGAAACTTATCTTTAATTGTAGCCTTATTAAGCTCTCTATAGTCGATGCAAAATCTCCACGTGCCGTCTTTCTTTTTCACCAACAATACAGGAGAAGCATAAGGACTGTTACTCTCCCTTATTACTCCACTTTCCAACATTTCAGAAACCAGTTTCTCAATCTCAGTTTTCTGAAATGGTGAATATTTGTAAGGGCGAAGGTTTACGGGGTCAGTGGCTTGTTTAAGAGGAATGTGGTGGTCATGAGTTCTTGTAGGAGGAAGGGATTTGGGTGGTTGAAACAAGGTTTTATACTGGGTGATTAAAGGTTGTAATTCGGCAGAATAGGGAGTAGAAAGTTTAGGCATATTGACTAATGTGGAATCTGTCTCTTTTTCCACAAACATCACAAAGAATGATGATTTTACTCCTTTCCAACCCTTAGAGACAAGTTTATTGAGGGATTTTAAAGACATTTGTTTAAGGCTTACCTCATTTGAGCTACCTTGCAACTCCACCCTGGACTCACCTTGATGAATCAACAACTTGTTCATTCCATAATCAAAGGTAACCGGATAATGACTTCGCATCCAATCCGTGCCCAAAATAAGATCATAGTCACTAAGCTCCAATACTCTAAGATTGAATTGAAACTTAGCCCCATTCATCGTCCAAGGACAATCAATACATTTTCCCCTAACCTCCAAATTCCTCCCATCCGCAACAGTGACAGCAATAGGACGAATTGGCATGACCGGAACCTTTGCTTCATTCACTAGCTTACTATCGATGAAGCTATGAGTACTGCCACTGTCAACCAAAACCATAATAGGTCTTTTCTTGAGAGTGCCCTTTAGTTTGAAAGTCGTATCCGTAATGCCACCATCAAAAGCATTAACAGAAAGAGAAATTTGTTCCTCCTCCAATTCTTCATTCTCAGCCTCTACTTCATCACAAGCTTCAAAACTCTCCTGCAATTCCTCCTCCGTAATCATCGCATTAAGGGCACTTAGTTTCTTTGGATTATTGGAACATTGGTATCCTGGAAAATACTTCTCATTACACCTCCAACATTGTCCAGGCACCCTCTTCATAGGTGGGTTTAATTGTTGGCTAGGTTTAATTTCATGTGGTTTCATAAAGGTAGGATTTGTTTGGGTGGGCTTGAAGGATGGATTTGGGCTCCAAGGTTTCTGGTTTTGGATAAAGGTGGGTTTAGGAAAGGGTTTTGGTTTAAGGCTTTCTACTAGGTCCTTCTGATACTGCTCCAGCTGTCGTGCACTCTTGAATGCAGTATGCAATTTGTTGACAGCTTGCATCCTTACCCCCGACCTAATTTCAGGTTTCAAACCAGCGATGAATGCCTCTACATAAAACTCCTCTGCAATTGAAGGGTGCTTATTCTCCATCCTCAACTTAATTTTCTCAAACTGTTCTTGATAGATTAGAACAGAAGAGTTTTGTTTGAGTTGCTGCAATTGTTGCACCACATCTTCGCATTCGACTTCGCGAAATCTTTCACCGATTTCATTCAAAAACTCCTCCAAACCAGCTCCTTCATTCACCCTAATCCAGTTCTTGAACCAAATTCGGCATTGCCTTGCAAATATAGACCAGCCAAGTCGACTTGCCTATCTTTCGCAATATCAAAAATCTGGAAAAATTTCCAGCATTTAGTTACCCAAGATTCGACATCTGTACCATCACAACTCGGCAATACACATTTCGGAATCAATTTCTGCGTTGGAATCGTAGTCTCCCTCTCATCGCTGTTGAGATTGATCCCTGACTGACGATTTTACGTATTCTTCCTAAATAACAGCGGTGGTTGTTGCGATGAAGATGGCTGAGAGTTGTTTGTATTTTGCGTCATCTGGTGTTGCATCGATCGCATCATTTCCATCATCGATTGAAATTGTGCTTCATGATGCCTACGAGTAGCTTCTTGTTCCTTCCTTAACTCTGCCATTTGCCCCTGAACAGAATTCATTTGATTCTGAACAGAGTTGATTTGCGATACGGACTCCTCGATGTGAATCACTCGCTCCTCCATAGATTCCATGATAGCTTTCTACGTGGTTTTCGATTTGTTGATCTCCATTCACAGGTGCAAGGACAACTGATCTTTGATACCAATGTAACGTAGAGAAGAGAAAGAAGAAGAAGTAGTAGAAGAAGAAGAAGAATAGAGAATAGGAATGAGAGAAATTATTGTATATTCGTTAATTTCTTTCTGAATACAATGCTACTGTATTTATACATTTGATGAATGAATGAAAATTACATTGAATTAACAGATTCAGTTACAACACTAATAACAGAATAACAACTTGCATCTTGAACTCTGCATAACTGTTTGCAGTAACTTCTTAATTGCCACAATTCCTGCTCTTTCCAACTGCAATGCCCTTCTTTCTCCTTGAGTATGTAACATTCTGCACATTTTCCAAACTTTTATTTTTTAGAAGTGGCATTTCTTGGTGTCTTCCGTGCTACCTAGATTATTTGCATTGCAACTTCTGACTTCTCTGTTTCCAGCTTCTTACGGGATTGAAAAAGATGACATTGTGCTTAAATTCTAACTTCATGTTCTAGATTTTAATCTTGACAATATTCATTCTGGGTGTAGAATCCATTGGTTTGAAGGAAAAATGTATGTTTATTAAATCTTCTATCTGGGCTATTACTGTCAGTGCAATGCTATGCTGTATTTTTTCAACCATTTATCTTTGCAAAATTCTGATAATTATATGCATAATTTCTTTGTAATTTGCTTGGAAATCTGTTTATCAGTCTCCAGTTATTTGAATATGGAATTTTTTGTTTTACCTGCTGATTTTGTTTGTCTTTCCTCCATTTGGATTGTTATGTTATTTAACTAATGCAATTTATGTTTTCTGTGTAGGCCACTGTGCCTTCTGCTCATCAACAGACTACTTCCGTTCTGGAACAGGCTGATGATACAACTTTACATGATAATAATTCTGATAAAGTTGCAAGAACTCCACCATCCAAAAGCAGCATAGTTAATTCTTCTGCCGTGTCAACACCCACTATGAGTCTTGCAACTCCTATTTCTGTGAGTGTTCCAGCTCATAGTTTGTCTGCTGTGAATTAGTGTTGATGGTATTCTTTTACTCTTGTTTGCAGATATAAACACAATTATTGCCACTCCATCTGAATTTGAGACGTTATTTGAGATTGGAAATTGTAAGATGATCCCTATTCATTTTCTTTTTAAAATTGTATGAAATTAGGATTAATAACTGCTATTATAATCAACTATTTTCGTCATTGATTCCTGCTTTATTCATTTTCTTCTCCAATGTTGTCTGTCTTTGTCTACTTAATCCGATCAATATTGAAGTCTTATATGCACACAATTCTAATTACATGGTATAATCTGAACATACTTTGCATATTTTGATAAAAAAAATTACTCGGCTATGTCTATGCTAGAACTAAGGATTAGTCCACAATTATTTTTTCTTGTTTATTTGACTCTACCTAGAGAAAATATATTAGGTTATTACTCGGCCCGAGAAAATTACTCGGCTATGTCTATGTTAGATGTATTCGCTATGCATGTCCTTTATCATATATAACTTAATGTTACTTTTTCATCATAGATTTTGGATGTTATTGATGTGCTATTAATTGGATTTGTTTGGTATTGATGAAGAACATTTTGATCTATCTGTACATATTCAAGCTTTTTGGTTGTATAGGTATGGAAATTATAAACTAGAAGCCAATTTTTTTTTTAAAAAAACTGTAAAATTGGCCTCGGTTATCCATACAACCGAGGCCATTTTCGCGTGTTTAACAAACCCATTTTCGCCACGGTTAAATAACCGAGGTGCTCAAACAATGGAGCATTCGCATCGGTGGCTTTGGCCTCGGTTCAAAACTGAGGCCAATGTCAGGTATTTAACAGAGGCCATAGGCCCTTTTTCCACTAGTGAATCTACCTGCATCCAAAAAGGTTAGCACAGTTGGCATTTCACATCGCAATCGTATATAATAACATGGTGATATTTGAGTGCCCTGTGTGGTTGATTTAAATGGTAAAAATATCATTACTTTTCTCGTAAAGAACGGTTCATTTTTATTTTCACCTATGTTGATCGTTTTTATTAGTGAAAATGCCGCATATGAGTTTCGTTGGGTCGAATATCCGAGATTTGTATTCTCTTCACGTGGGTTCCAAACAACTTCATGATTAACTAAAATATGTAAATCTAAGTCTGAATCAGAAAATGAGGCTGCCATAGTAATCGTTTCATGAACGGAATCATTAAAGTTAGTTAATCGAATCCCGATAATGGAGGAACAGACTTTAACCATCCGAATGTTTCTCGAATCGATTTGGGATTCCGAAACCGCTTAATGTTGGGTCTTATGTCAATGTAAAATTCAGATTTCAAGTCTGAATGGTCGTCGTTTGACCGATTGGACACAAAACAAAGCGAAAAAGCGATTTCGGGATCTTGTCAAGTATGATGTCATCAACGACATCTGGTTGGAAAAGCCCAAAAATTTGTTTTTCAGTCAGAACATCACAAAAAACATGAAATAAATGTAAAATACAGGCTTGAAACTCAAAGGCTCACCCAGTAGTCATGGATCCACTTCTTCAAGACCCGCAAAGTCCTTCGGGAAACTCCCTTTGTTTCTTTTTGTAGTTATTGTTGGTTGATGTAGATCTTTGTCAAAGGGTTATAGTGTGATCCCAAAGTGCAGAGACAAGTTCTAAAAGGTATAATTACCCCTAAAGTGTGTGAAAATGGTGTAGAAATCCTTTCCTAATTTGGATCTAGAACTAAACCTCAAAGTTGCTTAAGTGTGAAGCTAAACCTCAAGATTGCTTAATGTGTGGTTATGGTGACTCAAGAACATACCTTTGTGGTGAATCTAAGCTTGCTAAACTAGAATCCTTAAGTTTGGTTGCTTAAAGATGATGGTTATGGTTGTGGAAACTTTATGAATTGAAGAACTCTCAACTTTTGTCTTTCTCTCTTCTAAGCCTCAAGTTGCAGAAACCTAGCTCTCTCCTCTCTTCCTTTCTTCCTCCTTTGGTTGTGGCTACTCTCTTTTCTTTTATGGATCTCCCTTCAATGCAAAAGTCAAGATCCAACTAACTTTCCACCCGTACCTCCAGTAATTTCCACCAATTAAGGCTCCCACATGGCATTGTTTCTTGGAAAACTCAGTGGGATAATGGTTTTAGGCAGGATATGGTCGATTTTTTGGATTTTTTCCCATAAAATGATACAAGTTGTCAACTTATGCAATGATGTTATTATCAACATCATTGATGTCGTTAACAACATCGCAACGTCGTTAACGACATCAAGCCCCAATATAGGCTTGGGCTTGATTTTTAGTCCTGGGTCAAGTCCTGGGTTTGTTTCTGGGTCTTGGGCTTAATTTAAGGCTAAATTTAGGCTCCTACACTTAGCTTTTGAATTGGTTTTGTACTTCTAAGTTAGAGGATCGATGTAGAGAGCTTTTTTTGGACGAATTTGTGGCATTGTCAAAATGAAAGACTAATAAGGGAAGTAAATTACATCTTCATCATCGTTCTTGTGTGGGGAGTGAAAATCTCATGCTTACAAGCTGCCCCTCGTGTGACCACTATTGATAAGTGATCAGTATGGTCCCACGATAAAATAGCCGCAAGATTAGAAATAATACCTGACCCGTAGTGGTTGGTACTTCCTGAGCAATGGCACGAGATTTCTTTCAGTATCGTATCTCTTGTTGACTATTTCGTTCTGTAGTCAAGATGTAACCTGCTGTTGGATGATAGGTCATTTCATTCTTTATCCTTTAATAAGATAGGGGTGCCACTTATGAATTAACCTTAGGTTGGTTTCACCCTGGTTTTGACTGAAGTAAGTCGAAGGTGAATGCCCCTTGTGAGTCATCCTTAGGTTAGATCTATACCCTTGAAACTGCCAAGGAAAGGATGAAAGTTGGATGCTTCATGCCTTTGTTAAGATGTTGATTGTTGCAAGTCAAAGATGAAAAATGCCCCTTTTGAGTTGACCCTAGATTGATTTGCGCCATTGGAACTGTTGGGAAGAGGATGAAAACCGTGTGTCTCATGCCTTTGATAAGATGTTGACTGTAGTAAGTTGAAGATAAAATGCCCTCGTGAGTTAACCTCGTTGGATTGATTTACACCATTGGTACTGCTGGGAAGAGGAAGAAAACCATGTGTCTCATGCCTTTGATAAGATGTTGACTATAGTAAGTTGAAGATAAAATGCCCTCATGAGTGAACCTCGTTGTGGTGTGTCAATTATCTTGTCTTTGAGTTGGGCTCCATGTTCCTTGAACATATTACCCACCTATGATAGGATGATACAACCACCTCTTCCTTTGGTTGATTTGATAATTTTGTTTGTTGTAATAAGGTAAAAAGTTCCCCAAGTGGGGTTTTTACGGTATATGTTTTAATTCCTTGATTAAAATTGCTGAAAGCAAAAATGTTTGCCCCTTCAATCAAGAATTAAAACTTAAAAGTGTGATAATTTGTAAATTTTTGAGTTTGAGAGGTTCGGGGATGCCTCGGAAATAATTTCATCACTTTCAGAGATTGTGAAAATGTGTAATATTGGCCAAAATTGGGGTAAATATAGGTAAAATTTGAATTGGGCTTGAAATGGGCCGAGTTTTCACCAGCCCAAGTTTGATGTCGTTAACAACATCAAGGATGTCATTAACGATGACATTCCCGGGTTTAGGAGATGCACAGTAACAATGGCTTACTGTTTTGAAGTCGATGATAAGTTCGTCGACTCTCCCATCACTACTCTGTATCCTCATATTAGAGAGCATATCTCTCAAGCCCAAGTTATCCTCGAACCCTTCCCGATTTCATTTTGGTTAGATTGACCTATGTTTGCATTTCAATTGATTTTGTGTGAAATCGATGCATGAATAGGTAGTTTTGATGTTCCCTTGACGTTAGGAATGACTTAGAGACGATTTTCATTATATTTAAGAGAAAAATTTGGGTTTTTGGGGCTTGAGAATTGAGATCGCAAGAATGGCGATTTTGCCATTTTGCAATCTACAATGTCATTAACGACATTGGCCATGTTGTTAACGACATGGTACTGGGCAGAAACAGAATTGTTTCTATTTTTGCTCCAAACTAACCTGAAACTCCACTTTACATTTTTGAGGGCCTATGTGTTGATTCTTGGGAACTTTCTAATGTTATGCGACATATGGTGTGAATATTTACAATGCAATAAACATATTTGATGCATGAATGATCAAAGATTCTGAATCCTTTGTGCTCCTAAAGCTCATGCTTTAATATCTGTATAATTTTTTAGAATAGCATGCAATAACATCCATGTGATTTACTACTTTTGATTTGAAATTTAATTTTTTACCCAATGATTATGCATTATAAGTGAGTAGGTTTATCGTGATTTTGTGGACTTATTATGTTATGCAAATGCTTTCCTCTTATGTAGCGATATGTATTTACCAACTTTAGCGGGATCGGCACTGTTGGTAAGTGGTGGAGATTGATTGAGCAGGATCTGGCCTTGGTGCGAGCGATAAACAGTGTTGGTTTTGGGGATATCGCTAGGATCATACCGCAGCAGATGCCTCATTTGTCATACCCAGCCTTGATTGTTATGGTAGAGCGGTGGTCAAGACTACCCACACATTCCACCTCCCTGTCGGCGAGCTGACGATCACGCCCTCCGATGTAGTGACTATGACCGGACTTCCTTGGTCTGGTGACGTCATCCAATTTGATGTCTTCATGGATTGCTTCACCACTCTGACTCGAGTGTCGGATCGGGTGGAGGACCTTTTTGGTGTAGCTCCTAGTACTGGGAAATTATCATATGATGAGCTTACAAGTATTGGAGAAGTGTGAGGGTGGAGATCGTGGATCAGCAGGGCCCAGTGCATTCAGGCTTTCATATCAAGCTCTTGATAGTCCTTTTTTTTCGGTGGCCTCCAGCAAAGTCAATTATGGGTTGATCTCTCATGTCGAGGACACAGGGTCGATTCGAGGGTGGAATTAGCCTAGGACCATACTTGGCCAGTTATACTATGGTTTGGATCTTACAGCGAGGGCGCATGAGTTGGCCCTTAAATTGGGCCACATCTTCTTACTGGTACTGTTCATGAGAACATTTTCTTCACTTTGTATTTTTTGACTTAGAATCTTTTGATATTTGACAGTAGGTTCACTTATTTTTGAAGATATGGGCGTTTGAGAACTGTATTCTTCCCCCTCCCATCTTTCGGGCTGCAGTGGGTGACCACTTCCTATTTAAGTGGTGCCAGGGTATAGGTGGCTTCGTTACAAAGAGGAAGGATTATCAGGAGTGCATTCGCAACATGACTTGAGGACAGGTATCCACACTTTCTTATTACTCAAAATTCCAATTCATGTATGAAGTAGAAATAGTTTATTTTAACCGTATTCACAAAGTGTTAGTCTACTAACCTTGGAAATTATGTATGTTTAGCAGCTCGTAGATGACCCTCGGGTGGAGGTGCCCAACCAAGCAACCGTTATGACTGTCAGGACAAATGTAGATGATCTATATTTTGTCATGGAGAGCCCACTCTCACTCGAGTGGTATTTTGGTGAGATAGTGAGAAGCTGGAGGAACTCTATTATAGAGGATAGGCTTGTACCACCATTCCCTCCTTTCGGGATATTCTGGCCATATCTGAAGATCAATACCACGGCTGGCAAAGTTAGCATCTTTGAGGGCCATGATGCGTTGCTTGCCTCTGTGGATGGCGCTCCCTATACCAATCACCTTGCTTCTCTCCTCCAACCATGCCCTCGGCTATGGGCTGATGATACTAACCAGGCCCACTAAATTAGGGCACATCGAGCGGGTAATTAGGCTAAGGATATGGATGAGGCCCTCGGTGATGATGGCAGGGATGATGGTGATGATGGCGGTGATGGTGGCCATGTTGGTCCTGCTGGCGATGTCCCTGGCTTTTCTCGGGCATGTTTTTCGACTTGTTGGTCATTTTGTGAATTTGTATTGGCTCTTTGTAACTTTGAGTTCCAATGGTACTGGTTAGAGAGCCCAGGTTGAGGAGCGATCTTCCAAGACTAGGTCTACCCCGAGCTTCATGGAGGGCCATATTACTAACACTTTTGAGACCACCTTTTCTTTGCTTTCCCTGGGAGGAGTACAAACGACTATGATGTTGCCGCCAAGTCCTTATATCCTAGGGTTTATGCCTCCGGACACCACCCACGTGAGTTTCCTCTCCCATTATGTGACTTTGGCTTTGCCATCTCGTTCTGACATTTCCTACCATTGTAGGTTCCTTGAGTTGATATGGAGTAGATCTCCCATCATTACTTGACTGGTCAGGATTTAATGTAACACCCCTTGACGGAGAGTTAAGGGAGTGCCACGGTAATGGTAACCTTCAG
>CAOJBI013118456.1:0-14913 GCA_948277035.1 Euphorbia corollata
ATTTGACCATGTAACCTTTTCTTGACAGAAATGGGCCAATGAACAAAACTAGGGGCCTTTGGCCCCTAGCCCCACCTTATTTTGGCTAAATTCGATCGTTTGGGCTTCCAAAATGGGCTTTTAGGGTTTTACGGAACCCTAGACAGCTTTTCCGGTTCGGATTTTCTGACTTCTGATTGACGATTTTCGTTTCCATTGCGGAAAGAGAATGAAATGAAATTTTTGGAATTTTGAAATTCCTAGGGCACGGGACCCTAGGCGGAATTTGGTTCCGACTGACTTTTCGCTGATCCGTGGTGAACCGACGTAGTAAATTTTCGTCATCGGGATTGAACGGACCGTGCTAACAGCCGTGTTTTTCCCATTGCCTATAAAAGGACCAATTTGGTCCCATTTTGCAAAGGACGGAAGAAATTTTTGAAAAAGGAAACAATTTTCCTTTTCTCTCAAACGGCAGTGGCTTCTCAAGCTTTACTTAATCATTTCTCAATTGATTTCTTGTTAATTTCTCAAGCAAAACTCGAGATCCGTACTGATCCTAGCTCGATTTTCGATTCCGTCCCGACGAACTTTAGTTACGAAATCAATCAGTTATCTCAGTTCCATTCGGTTCCAACCGGCTTTCGCGGACCCCTGTACAAATTCAACAGGTAATCCCGAGGGTCGAATCACTTTAATAAAAATCTTTACATTATATTTATTTACTTCTTGACATTTTATTAAGTCATTGCAATATTATATTTGTGTTATATTAATTTTTACTGACTTTTACTAACTGATTTATTGTTTATTTCTGACAAAAATTTATTCGGATGTGTAAAACGGGACCGGAAAAATACCCGAGGCCATTGAAAAGGGGGCCGAAATTCCATAGAAATTAGCTATATATATTTGCTAATTTTTATATTATTTTGAGTATTTATTCATTTATTTAATCGGTTTGTAATTTAATTTATTTTTCTACAATATTTGTAATATTATTGTAATAACTAACCCACTGACAAATAATAATAAAAAACACTAACCACTAACTGAATGTATGATTTAATTCCGCAACAATGCATGAGTTTATATTTTAATTGAATACTTAGTCAAATAACCAAGCTGATATAATAATAATATGTAAAAAATGTTAGGGTATTTAGGATAATAAATTAAAATTTGTTATAAAATAAAATATGAAAATTTGAATCAAAATGTGCTAGTAACTATTTTATTCCGAACTCAGAATCTCATTTTTATCGGTATAAAAATCCCGCTCGGATCGGTATACCACAATTCCCGGTGGAGCTGAACCGGGTGGCGACTCTAATTTTTAAACGGGTTTTCTAACCTGCAATTTGTTTATAACTTTATAAGATATAAATTATAATTTTATTTGCAAAAATAATAAATACTACGATCGAATTTATAAATTCGTTTATATTAAAGTATAAATGTCAATTTCTATTACCAATATTATTAACAAATTGCATGTATTCTATACTAAGTATAAAATTTATTCTAGTATAAATATAAATAAAATTTTAATTTTTTTTATACAGCAAGCAAAGTGTATATATCACAAAATATGGATAATAACTACATGTGACTATTTCTATAAAAATAATCAAATTCTTATACCAGGCATAAAAAACCTATTTGGTAAATATTATGCCCATTAAACACTATTTTTTATATACCAATTTGTTCAAATTATCACTAACTTGGTTACTACATATTTTCCTTCTCTTTGCACATATTAAATTTAAATATGTAAACATGCTGTTTTTAATCAATCCATGCGGCTAACACATCACTCCAATTTATTCATAACCATTTCCAAATCAAGCTCCACGCTTTACTTCATTTTCAAAAATCCAAAATCGAAATAAGAAACGAAGATTAAGATTTTTGGAAAACGTGCCCGCTCACACCTAGTACCACACAAGTGGAATTACAAACTCACCAATATAGTATGGCTATTTCATAGGACTAGCCTATTACCACACGGGTAGTAAGGCTATTTCACTTTGTCATAAGACGAGCTTATTACCATATGGGTAGTGTGGCACTTTCACCATTTATCCGATTCCACCGACATACCTAGTACCACACAAGTGGAATGATAACCTCACTAATATAGTCTTAGCCTATTACCACACGGGTAACAAGGCTATCCCAACACATAGCATTCAACACCATGATGTCATATCGATGTCATTGTGACCTTGATCCACACCACACAACATTGATTACTTTAATAATGACTAACCTTTTTATTTCAAATGGATTGGCAAATATGTAACTTTATCGCATCATAGAACTTAACCCTCTGATGCAGCCATAACATACATATTCCATGCATTTGTATAAATCAACCACGCATTACATTACCTGATCGATTCATTTCATGGTTCAGTCAAGGCTTGGGAACGGGCAGATTACGACTTAGTCAGAATTTCTCCAATTGTGGCTCAGCTAGAGGAAATACCATATACAAATTCTAGTAAGGATTCGGGTTTAGGTTCAGGTTCAGGTTCAGGGTTAGAATTGGGATATTTGTTGGACTTCAATCAGTTATTGGGAAAGGCCAATCCGCAGAACTCTACGGAAAGTAATGAAAAGATCACGCACAAAGAGCAGTTCGCTCCCCTGCTTCCTCACGCTAATCCTGAATTGACCAACGCGTTGAACGCTATTCTCTAAAATGATCAATTCAAGCAAGTATTGCAATCCATGCACATCCTCATCAACCCAACGACCGTACTTCAATCGACTCTCTAATTCCAAACTTATCAAGCCGCCCCACAACCGGAATGCTGCCAATCAACCGAGGATGCGGAGACCAGTGTTTGTTCCCCATGTTCACTTATCCTTTGGTAGCCCTATCGAGCATCCCACTAATATTTTTTTAGTTCAACACGAGTGGATCTCAGTCATTGTGTGAACAAGATAGTTTGGGTCAGGGTTCAGTTAGGGTCAGCAGTCGTTTAGATATGGGGAAATGGTCAGCCAGGTTTGGTTTCGACGGGTACTCTCGGACAGATATAAGGGCAATTCAATTATGGGCAGAGTCAGTTTGTTCAGGGGCATTCAGTTCAACCATTTCCATAGTTTGCTACATAACTAGTCTATTTGGGTCAGTTGGGTCAACAGTCATCGATGATATCAGCAAGGGCAATCAAGTCTTCATCTAGCTTTATCCCACAGGTTCAGAACTTCCCATTGCAGCCACCTATCACCTAGGGTGTTAATGCGCCTCCATTCTACAACCATGGTTTGACTTTTACGGCCCAATCTCTCTAACCACAAACTGCGCCTCCATATCAAGTCGCTCCAAGCTTCCCGGTTCCACCAATAAGTCTCGCACAATCCCAAGTCTGTATGGCCAAGGAGTCTCAACTACTATTCCCCCCAGTCCAACCAATAGCCAACACGGACACCCATTAGAGCTTACCGTAAAACTTAGTAGAGTTGTAGTAGCAGTTTTTGGCCGTTCATCCTCCTTAGTTTTCCCAGCCTTCAACTAGGTGTTCAGCTCGAACAACACCCTGCATAGGAGAATGAGTGGCTCCCCGATAAATTTTTCATGCCTGACCTAACAAATTACCGAGAGGAGGGAGATCTGAGGTCACATCTAACCAATTATCAAACGGTCATGAAGGCGCGTTGCATGGGCGATAAGATGTTGGCCAAGATGTTCATTGTCACCTTAGGAGAACCCGCTAATGAATGGTACAACAACTTGCCTTTGGGAGTGTCTCATGACTAGAAGTTCCTATCAGAGGCATTCACTGAACAATATGGCTTTAATTCTCAGATGAGAACCACCATGCAGAATCTTGAAGCGGTAATGCAACAATAGGGGGAGCTATGTAAGCCCTACTATAGCAGGTGGATGGCCACTCAGGTACTACTGAAAGACTAACTTAGCTTGTCAAATTGATAGTGAAACTTCTCGATGGAGCGCTGCTAGGGTATAGAAGAAGGTTGCAAGCCAATATCTTTAGTTGCTACAATGATGTGTATGAAAAGGTGGCCAAGTTTGAAAGGATAGAATCCATGGATACGTAGGTCATGCAACTGGCTAGTAAGACGTGGTTCAAGATGAATGAATCAGTATCATCCTGTATATCTACTCAAAACAAAAGGAAACAGGCAGTAGTACAGTTGGTCCAATCCGAACCAGTGGCGACAGTCAGGCTCTCTAAAGAAGAGTACCATGGCATCTCATCGTACGCAGCTAATCTAGGCTTCTTATTTACCAAGCTTCGGGAGTTGAAACATGTTGAAAGTCTTAAGCCATGGACCCCTCCTAAGCTTGAGGAGAAGAATAATTTTTATCATTATCACGTAGCTCTCAGGCACATAATGAATAATTGCAAGGATTTATTGAAGGCCATCCGTAAGCTGGTGGATGATAAGGTGGTGGCCGAACCCATGCTCAAACCGAGCATAACTAGTAATCCTTTGCCATAATTTGATAGTAAAGTAAATACAGTCAGCTCAGTTATGGAAGAACATCAAGTCTTTCGTTGCATGAGTGAGTCGATTGGGGAATTTATAATGATGATTGGGTCTGGAATGGATCCAGATGTAGTAATGAGAACTCTTGAAGTAGGGGTGTCCTTGCTAGGTCAAGGAGGCAAGTTCGGATGCTTAGCATTGATATTGGTAGTAGGATCAGGGATACTCACATATCAGGTTTTCCAGCTGTTGGCACGGTCCAATCCCGAGGTAATCAGTTAGTTCAACTCTTGTGTGTATGGAGGACCCCTTGGATGATTATGACCTTTTCAAATCAGTCTACACTACAAAGTATCAGCCTCAACCGATGGTAGGGATAATGGGAAGAAATGCCAAGTCCATAATGGTGAAGCCAGCTCCGATAGACTTGGATGCCTATGTCTTGAAAACCCAAAGGAAAGGAAAGAAGGAAAGCTTGTATTTTGTGGAAGTAGAAGAATTTATCTTTGAGAAGAAGCCCATTGATTTGGATGCTTACCAACTTCAAGGGCCCAAGAAAGTGTGCAATGATGCATAATATCCTTAGCAGATACCTAAGGAAACCAGGTTTCTTGACAAGGGAGTTTTGAAAGTGACCTAGAGTAGTCAGGTATTCAGAAGGGATAATCCGTTTCAGTTAAGGAACTCGTCGGTGGAGGAGACCATCAGGGATAACACCGAACCACCATTGCCACCGGAAGTTAATCAGGACGAATTGGAAGTGGACTCTTTGATTAACCAACTGAAGAGCACGAAGGCTAAGTACAGCATTTGGTAGCTTTTGCGCTTCCCTGAGGCACACCGTCGAGGATTGGTAAAAAAGCTTATGGAAATGGAAGCCATGCCGACCACTTCTATTGTTGAGATGTGTGCAGCAGTAGGAGAAGGAATTCTCCTGAAAAGAGCCCCTACAATCAGCTTCGATTGGTCTGACATGCCAGAGAGCAGAGATCACAGTAAAGCCCTCTTCATACGAGTTAAAATTTTTTATCGCTCAATTCCATGCGTGATGGTCGATGATGGATCTGCTATCAAACTTTGCCCATTGAAGATATTTCCACATTTAGGGTTGGCTAAAGATATGCTAAAAAGTCGGACATTATGATCCGAGCTTACGGCGACTCGAGGAGAGAGGTTGTTGGGACTTTCATTGCAGATGTGGAGGTGAACGGGGTGAATTCAAAGGTAAAATTTACTATTCTGGATATACTGGTCCCTTATTCCTTACTTTTGGGCTAACCATGGATCCATGCTGCAGGTGCTGTGCCTTCCACTCTCCATCAAAAGATTAAGCTAATCCATAATGGAAAGGTGGTTACCATTGAAGCTGATATGGAATCGGAAATAGCTGATGTTGCATTCAAGGAAAGAGAAGCTTAGGGCCTAAGGATAGCCATGATTCAGGAAGATGGTAGGAAGAACAAACCAATGCCTATTGGATACCGTTATTTCTCTGCGGATCTGAAGAAAATCATGAAATGTCAAGGGTTTATTCCTAGAAGAGGTCTAGGAAAATATCACTAGGGCATCATCGTAGCCATTGATCCTCCCCTACTGACTCCGAGAGCTGGATTGGGTTTCATAAACAAACACAAGAAGCTTTTGCAACATGGTTAGTGTTTGTGAAATTGAGGGAAAGAAGCTGTACTTGGAGGAAGCAGAGCCCATTATAATAGAATGGGAAGAAGTCTCGGGCTTTGAAATTTTTAATGATGTATTTGACTTCCAGAATGATTGTCTGATAGCCCCTGTATTTGATGCTCCTCCTGAGCCAAAGCCCGAGGAACAAGCTGAGGTCCCTGTGATTGCAACTGCATCGACTAGAGCGAAGATGTTTGAAGAAGACAAACCCGAACCTGAACCCGTGGAGGAAGACCTTCAGGATGCAATGAGTGCACTTACCAAGGCTTTGTCAACTCTGAAGCGTGTACAAAAGAAGATCGGGGAAACTGCAAAGGATATCCTGCTATCTACTACAAAAAAAATTAATCCAGGAGACTCTACACAAACAAAGCCTTGTCGATGCCGCTGCTGCACCACTTTATGCACTACTAGTCAATGAAACTATTGAAGTCCCTCCGCTTTTGGAGGATGATGATAATGATGATGTAAATTTTAATAATTCTGATGTATTTGATATGAACAATTCTGCCTTTGAGGCCTTTAATTCAATGAACAAGAACTTTGCTTATTTCTTTGATGTTTTGCCAGATGGCACCATGCATTCACCTGAGCATATGCATAATGTGTTTAGCATTCATGATACTTTGTTGCATGAGATCAATTTAGGTATAGATGAATCACCAAAAATGCTGATGATTTCGAATTCTTTAACTCTTGATGAAAAAAGGGAGATAACAAATGTACTTGGAAAACACATGATAGCGTTTTCCTGGTCATACGAAGACATGCCAAGAGTGGACAAATAGATTACAGAACATTGCATCCCTACTGATCCTAACATCAAGTCTTTCAAGCAGAAACTCCGCCGATTGAGACCAAAATGGGCCGAAAAGGTTAAGGTTGAGATAGCTAAGCAGATCAATGCCAAATTCCTCGAGGTAGTTGAGTATCCGACTTGGTTAGCCAACATAGTCCCAGTAGCAAAGAAGGATGGAAAGGTCTGGGTTTGTGTTGATTTTTAGGATTTAAATAAGGCCTCACCAAAGGATGATTTCCCATTACCACATATTGACGTCTTAGTTGATAATGCCGCTAGAGCCGCAATGTACTCTTTCATGGATGGATTTTCAGGATATAACCAGATACTCATGGCTACCGCTGATAAGATTAAGACTGCCTTCATCACTGAATGGGGAGTATATTGTTACAAGATCATGCTATTTAGGTTAAAGAATGCCAGGGCAACCTATCAGAGACCGGCTACCACTCTATTACATGATATGATCCACAAGGAGGTCGAGGTCTACGTAGATGACATGCTCGTTAAATCCAACACGAGGGAAGAACACCCAGCCATCCTAGATAGATTTTTCACCCGTATTGAGAAGTACAATCTTCGCTTGAACCCGAAGAAATGTGTATTTGGGGTCACTTTTGGAAAACTTCTAGGGCATATAGTCAACTAAAGAGGTATTGAAATGGATCCGGACAAAAGTAAAGCCATCAGGGATATGCTGGTACTGAAAACTAAGAAGGAGGTCTGTTCTTTTCTATGGTCTCTACAATATGTCAGCAGGTTCATTGCTTGACTTACCACCATCTATGAGCCGATCTTTAAACTATTGAAGAAACAACAACCAGTAGTTGGAATGAACATTGTCAGATTATATTTGATACAATCAAGCAATATCTTATCAACCTCCCGGTTTTGAAACCCCTTATCCCCAATAAACCCCTTATTCTTTACTTGGTGATCAAGGAATCATCTGTAGGAGCCATGCTAGTCTAGGAAGATGATGAAAAATGGGACCATGCCATTTACTATCTCAACAAGAAGCTACTTGAATACGAAAATCGATACACCATTGTAGAGAAAACTTGCACAATGATGGTGTGGCTAACTAAGAAGCTGTAAAATTACTTCCAATCATACAAGGTTTAAGCCCTATCCAAGATCGATCCAATGAAATACCTTTGTCAATCCCCCACACTGGCTAGGAAACTTTCTAGATGGTTACTCTTGCTATTTGAATTTGATATTGAATATGTGACAAAGAAGGTCAAAAAAGGGCGGGCCGTTGCAGAATTCCTTGCCAATCAAGCCACAAATTCAGATTAAATTGAAAACCTTGAGTTCTCTAATGAATAGTTGGCTGTGGTAGAAGAGTTTAAAACTAGGTGGACCATGTTCTTCGATGGCGTCGTGAATCGGAGAGGAGCTGGTCTTGGAGTGGTACTCATTACCCCTCAAATTGAGGTTATTCCTCTTTCAAAGTGGTTAGAATTCTGAGTCACCATGGGGCAGAATACGAAGCTTGCTTTTTCAGCCTCAATGCTCTTTGCAAGGCTCGTGCAAAAGATGTTTCTATCATCGGAGATTCGGCCTTTGTCATCAATCAAATAACCGGCGATTGGGACATTAAAGAACCATATCTCCACCCCTACGGAAGGAGAATCAGATGGAAGACACATTAGCAACCCTAGCTTTTATGTGGGAAGGTCCCTTATCTCAGCCTATTAAACCAGTTATCCTTCAATCCTCAACAGAACCTTACTATTGCAGAATGGTTGTTGCAGATGTGTACATTGATAATGAATGGCACTTCGCTATTGTAAAATTTTTATGGCACGGGGAATACCCTAAAGGAGCCACTAACTCAAATCACGCTTCACTTCGTTGTCAGGCCATACAATTCAGATTGATTGATGAAGACCTCTTTAAACGAACTTCTGAAGGTCTACTACTCCGATGTTTGACCGGAAAAGAAGCTTTATTGGTAATGCATCGAATGCACGCCGGTGACTGCGGACCTTATATGAACGGTGTTGCCTTGGCAAAGAAAATCCAATGATAAGGTTACTACTGGACAACCATGGTCACATACTGCATAGCTGGGGTTAACAAATGTCACGAATGCCAAATTCACGGGGATGTTAACCACTTACCTCCTTCAGAACTACATAACCTTTCTACTCCTTGGCCATTCTCAGCATGTGGGATAAAAATAATTGGTGAGATCTATCCTTCCTCAACCAATGGGCATAGATTCAAAGTGGTGGCAGTTGACTACTTCTCAAAATGGGTTGAGACCGAATCTTACACCAATATTACCGCCAAGAAAATGGCCAAGTTCGTAGAAAATCACACTTTTGCTCGATACGGGATTCCTCATCACATTGTTTCAGATAACGGGGTTCAGTTTCAAGGGGCAACAACTGATTTAATAGAGAAGTACGACATCGAACACCATCGATCATCGCCATTAGACCGCAAGTCAACGGAGAAGTAGAAGCCACCAACAAGTCTATCAAGAAAATCTTGAGCAAGATGGTGGTCACATTCCGGGATTGGGCAGATAAACTACCATTTGTAGTGTGGGGATACAGGACAAGTGTCAGAACTCCAACTAATCGGACTCCATTCTCCTTGGTTTATGGGATAGAAGCAGTACTCCTAGAGGAAACCGAAATGAGATCCCTCAATGTTGCCTTAGAAGCAAAGCTGAAAGAGTTGGATTGGGCCAGAGCTAG
The DNA here is from genome assembly GCA_948277035.1 of Euphorbia corollata. NCBI lineage: Eukaryota > Viridiplantae > Streptophyta > Magnoliopsida > Malpighiales > Euphorbiaceae > Euphorbia > Euphorbia corollata. The sequence goes on from CAOJBI013118456.1 coordinate 9,643, forward strand.
ATTTGAACAATTGAACATGATAGATGAACAACGATTGAAAGCGTTGGACCACCTGCAGATGTACCAACAGTGGATGACAAGAGCATACAACAACCGGGTAAAGCACCAGAAACAAACATTGAACGTAGGTGACTTAGTCCCGAAACAACTGAAGTCAACAAACATCGACGTAAGGGGGAAGTTCCGACCAAATTGGGAAGGCCCGTTTGTCATAAAAAATGTTCTAAGTAAGGGAGCCGTCAAGGTAATGGACATGGACGGTAATGAATTTGTCAACCCGATCAACCAAGACAAGCTCAAACGCTATCATGTCTAGGTGAAAGAAATAAATCATGTAAAAAGTAGTACCAAATAAAATATATATGTAAATCAGCCCGTCAACTGACACTCTGTTGGTTGAGCAAAAAGTAGGGCCCTTTTTTCGCAAAATAAAAGTAATGGTCTGTTGAGTTGAAAACCCGAAAAGGGAGGCTCAGGCAAAACTTAAGACATCAAGTGAATCAGCAAGTACATTAATCCAAAAACTCAAAAGGGCTGGTTAGTGGTAAGAGTTAGATCATTCGAAATATTTTTATCATAATTGATCACATTAATGAAAGGGTCATATTTTTGTTGAAATTATTGTGCGAATTTTTGTTTGAATGCATGTATGCTATCGATTAGAACATTGCAAATAAGCATCATAACAAATTATAATCAAGTTTTAAACAAAACAAAAGGTAAATAAGTCCGATAGATTCACACCACATTGGTATAATCTAGGCAAAAGCCGAAATAATTCATGTTACTAGAATCATTTCAGGCTAAAGTAATTTTACCAGCTAGGTGTTTCATCAATATTATGAGAATCAAGGCCTTGTTGAGCAACATGTTGTGTGTTTATTATGCAAATTGATTTTGATGATATCAAATTTCAAGAGAAATTTTCGGCATGAAGTCCCTGTCCTTATATAATAGCCAGCCCAAAGGCTTGATCTTCGATTGCTTCATACCTGCGAATACTTTCATAAAATCATAGGGATAAATCCCCAACACATCAACTTGCCTCAGACGGCCTCAAGCATGCATTCAAAAGGGATAAAGCAAAATCGAATCCAGGTTATTGTTAGGAAAATTTGGTTCAAATATGCCTAGCATACGTAGCGAAAATTTAAAAATTTTCCTAGCCTAGGTTCATCTTAATGTGCATAATTGAATAAAGCATGCTATGTTCATTATTTACTTAGAATAAACAAGTATTCTCTAACTTAGTTCTAAACTAATTAAAGCATTACTTAATCTTAGTCTAAGCCTAAGCATGGCAATTCTAAATATTAGTTCTAAACTAACTATAGAATTCCTAACTTATAGCCTAACTAAGCATGCATAAATTCTAAATAAATAATAACCAATAAATAAATAAATAAAAGAGAAAGGAGAAAAATACCTACTTGTTGAAGACCTCCAAGATATTTTCAATGCTACGTGTATCCACACGAGAAGCCCGAACAAAAACCCAAATGGGAAAAATTTTCACTAGTCGAGTCGGTGCTAGCCAACTCGACAAAAGAACCAAATTAAAACTGATGGGTTTCCTAAAAAAATATCGTAGAAAACCTTGCTTGAAGCACACATTCGAATAACAAAGTAAAATGCCTTTTATTAATTTGAAACGGAGTTTACAAAGGACTACAAGATACATAATGAACTACCCTAATTGCTCTCAGGGCATACATTATTACAAAAACTGACCCACATAAATAATTAGCCGCGCAGCTAATCACCTATCTGGCAATATTTTGACAGAAACGGTCCAACGATCAAAACAAGGGGTTTTAGCCCCTATCCCATCTTATTTTAGCTAAATTCGATCGTTTAAACTTTCAAAATGCCATTTTATGATTTTTCAAAACTCAATACAGCTTTTCTGTTTTTGCTATTTTGATTGTTTTGACTATACAAATATAAGATTTGAAGTATTAGGGAACTATAAATTTTGAAATTGAAGACTATCTCTATTTTGAGAAAAAACGTAGTTTCATTCCGACCTATGCTAGATAGATCACTCATTGCGAATAGATAATATTATCATCATCGGGCTAAGCGACCACTGCTTAACACCCATAATACACAAAATTATATATATAAAATACATATTTAAGGCTAGTACATCAAACAAAATTTAATGTGATTTTGTATCAAAAGCCCTCCCCTACCACCACCCGTGCCTACCATCATTATGATTTCTGTTTTATAATTTGAATATGGGATATTGTTTTGAGCGTTATATGCATGAATCGAGGGTTAATAAACAACAAAGGGTGCATGGTTGGAGTGGTTGGTATACGAAAAGGAGAGGTGTGTGAGTTATATTCGATGGAATAATTGGGATGGGAATTATGAGCAGTTCATATTTGTAATGTAGAATAAAGTTCTCACGAAAACAATGAAAAACTTATTTTTTTTAATTAAAAAGTTAAATCAAATTCTGACCGACTCGTTTTTAAACTTGTGATGAAGATCATCTAAACTTCACTCTCTAGTACTCCAATATACTGCAGAGCATATGATCCAAAAATTTATGCTTTCCCGGCTAAATTATTTTTTTTTTCTAACCAATTGGAAAATTTCTCGATATAATAGAAGCATTTGGGTATTTGATCCAAGATTAAGTGTAAAATACAAATTTTTATTCATTTTTCCTCGTTTTTAAATTTTGTTTGACAAAGGAATAAGTCGAAAAAGATTTTAAAATTATTTTATGCGATTCTATATCCTCTGTTGGGGCCAGCATTTTTCTCTTATACTTTATATATATTTTTAATCCTATTTTCAATCTATTTCTGAATTCGTTTATTTCAGTTACCTGCTAGATCTTTAGTTTCTTTTTCTTTTGACTCGTGCAACTTGTTGGGATGTAAAAACGGTGGGTGTGGTTATCAAAACATTCATTATGTATTGCTCATCTCCTTAATTCTCCTTTGCTCTTTTTGTGAATTAGGAACAATCCTTTTATTTTTAAAATTTATGATGTAGTTCATAAAAAAAAATAAAATAATTTATGATGTATCACAAACCTCCTCAATTCAATGTAATTTTTAGTGCTTACCTTGAGGGCCTTTTACAAATGAATTTTGGTACTCCTAGCTTCATGAGTTTTCCGAAAGGTCCTAACCTAGTTAGAATATTAATTTCATTTATCCATCTGCTGCTAACCATTTTACAATTATATTAACAATAATTATTTTTTATGCTAATTGGCTTTTCTACTGGTTTAATGTTCAAATCTTGACAACTAATTAAATATTAGTAAAATTTCAACATTTACATGATAACTAAGTTATGTATATGCTGTATACAAGCTTCAATGAGTTGGTTAGAAATTTATTCTAATCTGAAAATAATTTAGATAAGAACGAAAAATATTTGTTACAAAGCAAGCATTGAGATATCTCAACATGAAATGAATATAACATGGAAAAAGATTTTTTAGTGTTTGAGATTAAAAAAAATGAGAGTAAAGTTGTTAATATTCTCTCCTAGTCATAGAAATAGAATGAAACATGCATTTTCAAATGAAAGACAACAATTGAATCAACTTTACTCTAATATTTAACCTAACATTAGAGAATACTTTTCCATGTCATATATATATTTAATGTGGCAAAACAATAATCAAATGGGCTTAGTTCAGCTGATACATTCACAAAAAGTGGGTGGAGATGACTAAGGATTTGATAATTTCATTTCAATCAAAACAAAAGTTATTAGCAAAACCATAGTAAATTAAACATAAGAAAGAAAACAATAAAAATGTAATTTATTGAAAATATAATAATTATTTGTTTCATAATAAACAATTAATACGAGATGATAATAAGCTAGACACTACTATTGCAAAGATTACATTTAGGTCTCCAGTCATGCGGAAGGTACCAATCTAATTGGAATGTTCGGCTTTATAGACACTACAAGAAATCGAGATATGTGTGACAATAATTTTTTTGTCACTAAAATTATTGTCACAAAAAGCTATTATTTGTTACAATAAAAATAGTGTTGTCACAAAAAATTGTGTTGTCAAATTTTTGCCGTACAATTGTCACATAAAGTAGATGTTTTGTGACAATATTTTATAATCGTAACTGATAATTTTTCGTGAAAATGTAAGTTGTAACAGATAAATTAGAACACGTGACAATAAAAATTTATTGTCACAAAAATAATTTCGGTGATGACAATATAAAAAGCTTAACACAAAAATTATGTTAGTTACAACTAATGTTTGTCACAAAAAGTATTCAATATGTGACAATCGAAATTTTATTGTCACAGAAACCATTTTGGTGACAACATAAAAGCTTATTACAAAAAAATTATTATTTTCGTGACAATAATTTTAAAGCGAAACAAAAAATATGTCAGTTACAACTGATAATTGTCACTAAAAATATTTAATATATGACAATAAATTATATATCGTCACAAAAAAGTGTATATGTGACAACCTTACAATGTTGTTACTTATATTTATTAGTTTTGTGACAATAAATTTGACTTTAAACAAAAAAAAAAAATACTTCACTGACAAGTTATAATTGTAACTAAAAATATTCAATATGTAACAATAAAGTTTTTAGATGCCACAAATACAATTTGTGTGATAACATATTGATAAGAAAATATGTTATTAATTATCTAGGCAAACTGCACTTAATTGAAATGAAAAACTGTTAGATTTTACCAAGATCTTTGTTTTTACAGGTCTCTGCTGACAAAAGGGAGATCTTCAAGCTGTTGCATAAAATAAATGTTACAATATAAAAAGCCTATTGCAAACAATTAATTAGTTTTATGACAAATAGTTTCACTTCAAAAATATTATTTAGTTAGAAGTAATTGTTGAAAATAAAATTTGTTATATGAAAGTTACAAGAAAGTTATATGTTATTTAATAAGTTATATAAAAAGGTATGAAGAAAAAGTAATAGAAAAGTAGTTTATTTAAAAAGTTAGGTGAAATGTATAATAAATGTATAAAAAAATGATAGAAAAATTATAGGTTTTCAAAAAAACAATAGGAAAGTTACAAAATATTTAAAAAGTTATATTCCATAAAAAAAATAAAAGAAAGTTATCGTAAACCTTAAACCCTAAATATCGACTCTAATGTACATGAAAAAGTTATAGAAATGATATATGAAAGTATAAAAAAAAGTTAAAAGAAAATTATAATTTCTATGAATTTTTTTAAAAATGTATATAAAAGTATATGGACGTTATAGATTATTT
>CAOJBI013125194.1:0-12167 GCA_948277035.1 Euphorbia corollata
TCCCCAAAATACGATGAAGAACCGGGCGTAAAGAATGAGCCGCAGGAGCACCATAAAATAAAGGCACGCCGAGATAGGTAAAAGGAAGATCTTTGGTGCGAATACCAGTAACATTAGCCAGCTGAGATCGCCGACCAGCAGAGACCGAGTTACCAAAGAAAGCTGCCGACTTATCCCAATTAACATGCTGCCCCGAAATAGAGCCATAAAAGTCAAAAATCCGCTTAATCTCATGCATATTCCGAACTGAAGCCTTCCCGAAGATAAGAACATCATCCGCGTAGAGTAAATGCGTGGGGAAACTATCCGAACGAGACAAAAACATCGGAGCAAAACTACCATTCTCCATCATCAGAGATAAATACCTACTAAGGAAATCCTCAGCCAAACCGAAAAGAATAGGGGAAAGAGGATCCCCTTGGCGCACCCCACGAGAACAGCTAAAGTAGCCATGAATCCCAGACGGAGTGAAAATGGAGATTCTCGCAGAGGCAAAGATATTTAAGAGCCAATCCCTAAACGTAAGAGAGAAACCGAAAGCATCCAAGACTTCCAAAATAAAGCACCAGTCAAGAGTGTCGAAAGCCTTACGAATATCGATTTTGAAAGCCACATTACCGCCAAAACTTCTCCTGTTTAAAAGGTTAACACCCTCCGAAGCAATGAGAATGCAATCATGAATATTGCGCCCTTTGATAAAACCAAACTGATTATGAGAAACAATACGGCTAGCGATGATACTGAGCCTACTAGCAATGATTTTCGTGATGATTTTAAAACAAAAATTGCTCATAACAATCGGTCTGTAATCCTCCACCCGAACAGCTCCATCAAATTTCGGAATCAAAGCCAACAAGTTAGAATTAAGCCCCGGAGAAATGACACCATCATCAAAGAATCGGTGAACCATTTTACAAATATCCGGCCCCACAATATCCCAAAACGATTGGAATAAATAACCCATAAAACCATCAGGGCCCGGAGCACTTTGAGGATCCATGGCGAAAACCGAGTTCTTAATATCATCGTCGGAAGGTTGTTGAGTCAAATAATTGTTGTCATCTCCCGTAACCAGGTTAGGAATAACCTCATGAACAATGCTAAGATCAACCGGGGCAGCCCTATCATTTTTAAAAAGATCAGAAAAGAAGTCCAAAATATGATCCTTAATAACCGTTTTGTTGGTAGAAATAATTCCGTCAACCATCATGGCAGAAATATCCGAAGAAGCTCTTTTAACGTTAGCCATACGATGAAAGAATTTGCTGTTACGGTCACCCTCTTTCAGCCATCTAATCCCGCTCTTCTCTTTCAAGTAACTTTCCTTCTGAAGCAAATGAGCATCAAGCTGAGAATGAGCTTGAATTTCCGCCAAATTCAACTCCTCCGTAAAGCCCGTAGATTCCATTTGCTCTTGAATTTGTCTAAGATGAGCACTACTATTACGAATGTTCACATCCAAGTTACCGAAAATATCACGATTCCAAGCGCGGAGAATAGGACGCAAAGAACGAAGCTTCAAACCAATAAGTTGGGCCGGCGCGAGCGGAGGAAAAATACCATTCCAATGATCAGTTACCACTTGTCTCAAACTATCATGTTTCAGCCACATGGATTGAAACCGGAACCTGGCGACTTTAAAGGGGCCATTCGCAAATGAAAAAAGAATAGGATTATGGTCCGAGTGGTGGGCAGCAAGGACCAAGCAATTAAAAGACTCCCAAATCTCGCAAAAGGACGCATTAACTAAAGTACGATCAAGACGAGAGCAGACTCTAGCAGTACCAGCACGATTATTACACCAAGTAAAAATAGGGCCAACAGTGTGTACCTCCCTCAAGTTAGCGTCGGAGATACAATTTCTGAAATCCCGACAAGATCTCGCAAGGGGCTGACGACCGCTTTTTTCATGAGCACCAGTCACAGCATTAAAGTCTCCAATGAAACTCCAACTACCACCATGCAACGAGGTAACCCGGCGGATATCATCAAACAAAAGCAGCCGATCACTCATGATAACACTACCATAAACTACACCCAAGTTGTTGGTGAAGCCACCATCAGCAAACTGGAAAGAAATAATCTGGTCAGTGACACAAGTAAGCGAAATATCAACACAAAAAGACTGAGATTTGAGAACCCATAAGGTAGGGAAAGGCTTTTGATTTTCAAACAGCAAAGAGAAACCAATCCTACGCCAAAAAGAGGGATTCATTTTGGAGAATTCAACTTTCGGTTCGGCAATGCAAAGTAAGCTCGGCTTATAAGAAGCAACCATAGAAGATACATAATTTTGAGTTTCGGGGTTGGAAATTCCCCGACAGTTCCAGAAGAGAGTGATCATCAATGGAGATTATGGGGCAACTTGCTCTTGGAAGAGCGAGTAATTGAAGAAGGACCTTACCGATTCCCAGGTTTCCGAGATACAGTTTTCCATTCATAACGTGGTGGTTTTGATCTATCCACCATAATGTGGTGGTTTTGATCTATTCACCATAATGTGGTGGTTTTAATTTATAATTCACCATAATCTGCTAGCGGACTCGCTACGTTTCGTGGCGGTTTATTTATTACAAACAAATGTAATTTGTGACAAAACCATGTAATATTAAAAGCCAAAATCCCCAAATCCTGGGGAAGCGCTTACTAACTACTAACATTTAATACTGCAACTAACCCGCTGACATATATGAACTGTTGTACAGGAAATTAATTGTTGTATTATATTATTGTTTTATTTTTGTGCAAAAATAAAACCGGACTTAGGAATATTTTCTCACTTTAAAATAAATTCATGGAATATTTTATATCTTGAATCAAATTGCGAAAAGTAACTATTTTGCCCTTACCCAGAATCTCTTTTTCGGTATTTAAATTAAAAAAAACGAATTTTTATACCATAATTTCCTGGTAGAGCTGAACCAGGTGGCGACTCTGAGTTTTTTTTTAAATGAAGTTTTAAACCTTTTTTTTACTTCAAATCAAAATCTGTGACGTTGTCTTCTCGCATAATAACCCAAGAGACATTTTTCAGTGGAAATTTATCACAGAATATTTTTGCCACGAGATTTCATCATCGGCTTTCGACAACCAAATGTTTTATCACATGACCGCGCGCACGATCTCAGGATTAGGCAATTAATCGAAATGACACGCCTTCGCGAATGGCGCCGAGCCTCATGGTGCCGGCCCTCGCGCTCGCGTTCCTCCGCTCGCCCGCTCACAGCGGTGGTAGTGGTGTGATGGAGAAGGTGGAGGTGGTCACAAAATGGTGATGGTGGTAATGAGAGCGAGAGAGTGGTGGTGATGGTATTGAAGGATGTGAGGTCATGGTATAAGGGAAAATGTTTTTCCAACTTTTACAAGGAAAATATTTTCCTTTATTTATATTTATTTTCATGTTGACTTGCACAATATTTTCTTTTGACTTATTTTTCATAGCAAACAAACGCTGAAAAGTCTGGAAAATATTTTCTTACACAATATTTTCCTGTAAACAAACAGGACCTAAATATTTATAAAACTAAAAGCCGATGAAGAATTATAATTTCATAATAAAGTAAGAAGTTATTCTTCTTGACATACAAGGTAATATTTCTTTTCATCTCAATGAAAAGTTTAAAATCAATAATGTTTAGAGAAATGAAAGGGAGTAGCATTTAAATATTGGAAATTTTTGAGCATCTGCTACAAACAACCGAAGTATTTATTTGTTATAACTAACCATTAGTGGAAACTAAATAATCACTACAAATACAAAAATGTAATAAAAAATAGGATAAATATTATAATCTCTATCATCATGTTTGACATAATACATTACTACATCATTGTATTTTTAGAAAACTAATATAAACCTTCCAATACTTGCATTTTCTCATCACTATCTCCCTCCATGTATTATTAAGCATTCTCTTTTGAAACTGATGTTACATAAAACTTTTTTGACAATATTTGTTTAACCATTTATTACAATTACTGACTTTGTAAGGTGTTTCATAAATCAATTGTCATTTTTACCTATTTTTGCACATTTTATTACATTTTTATCTTATGGTGTTGCAGTATAAAAAAAATTGAGCATAAAATGGACATATTAAAAGAAGATTAACTATCAAAATATCATAGGTAATAGTGGTTTTGTTATAAATGTACATCTCGGTAAATTTTAATAAAAGAATGACATAATAACATATAAAGTGACCTAAAAATGTAATTTAAGTAAAGTATAGGGAGGTAGTAATGTGAAAATGCAAAAAATATGGAAGTATAAATAAAAGTTTTAAAACACAGAGAGGTATTAATGTATTATGTCAAACTCGAGGGATGTTATAATTAGTTACCTTTGTGACGGTGTTAATGTAGAAGTAGCGTTCGTGATTTACGTCCAACCTTGGGCAGGTGGGCACGATGGATGCTCAACCAACAACCCTTGGGTGCTTTTGCAAAGACATAATTAACCGAGCGGTTCATAGTTTTTCAAATGTTTTCATCATTTTGGCAATCATTTTCAAGGCTGTGGGTTACACACAGTAACACCAAGGTGCATCTAAGTGGGTGAGATCAACTGTCTACTTTTAAATAAATGACCAAACACCAATGATTTCATAATTGTACCGAAATTTAAACCGATAAAGTTATTAGTTTGCGGTATTAGTAGCACGGTCGCTGATATAATTGATAATTATTCTACCGGACAATTAATTTCATGAAAAATAATTCATATATAAAAATACATTAATAAATTTATAACATGACTATAAGAAATTATGTTATTACATTTTTATATCATTATTACAATCATGTTTAGAAATATATTTAGATTATCATTGTACCAATTTTCATAATCTGAACGTGTGATATTCGCACTTTTTCTATATATTGGTATTTTTATTGAATTCGTATAAGAATTATCAACGATACACGGTTTTACCGACAGCCAAACACAAGGAAAATGGCAAGGTGACAAACAATCTTACAACTGTTTTTCAAATTGGCGCAATTTCCTCGAGTACAAATACAAATAATAGACTTTGGCAGTCTCCTGAGATCCAGAATATGGCAGCTTCTTATGGAATAATTTCCGGGCTAGCAATATATTCTACTTTGAATCCACAAAAATGGCTTCCAAAACCTGATCAAAGTTCGAACTCGGGACTTGGATGTGTCAAATAAATTTGGTTCAATCATGGTGAGATATTTTTTTTTCATTATTTTTTTCACATTGCTCAGACTGGAAATTTGTTATACTATTTTCGGATTCATGTGTAAGTAATGATTCTATTTTGGTGCTGATTGTTTGGCATACTGTTAGTTTTTCAAGCGCCTCCAAGGTATTTGATAAAATGCCTACAAGAAGCTGTTTCTGTAGGTAGTTAATGACTGCAATTACAGATCTAGTTTAATGTTCTTGACTAATTTGATAGGGTTGAACAAAAAAATATATAAATATTAATGGAGCCTAAAAGACGTCCTTTTCCCCCTTGAAAATACATTGTTTCTCCTGTTGATTGCTTTTACCAATTCCCCATTATTTTCTTGCAGAGCTCAAATCTTTTCATTCATTGATGTTACTCCAAGGACATTTCAGTTTCGGATGAAGAGGAAGGAAGGGATTCGGATATGCTATACCCGTTATTCTGACCCATTCATTATTTGCCATGTATCATTTTGTTTTCCTTATTTCATTTACTTATTTCCTTATTTCATTTACTTATAATTTTAAAACAGAATTTTCATTGCCACATATATAATTTATAGACACATAACAAATAATGAATGAGTGACAGGGTATGGGACAAAATAATTGGGACAGAAGATCCAAAATCTGGAAGGAAGGGTCTGATTGGAACCACAAGTTTGGATGGAATTGAATTTGGAAAAAGGTTTTGTCATCAAGAATACATTTCTATATGATTTCATCTCCTATTATTGAATTGCATTTGAAATCTGGTAAAATGTTGGAGAATTTTGGGAAAAATGATTTGTGTTGAGCCATTACATTTTGTTTTACTATTTTACCCTCTTTGGCCCCTCTCACCCACAAACCCATGCATTTAACATTTTGAATCAATTTACTAATTGATTTTTTTTTCTCTTGTAATATATGAAATAATGATCATGTATGGATGGCCTCGTGGAAAATTTAATATTGCAACTAAATTAAATTAAATAATTTAATTGAAAGAAACATAAAGAAACATGAAAGCATATTATCCTATTTAGAGAAATTAATAATCAAACTGTATTTATATCGGTAGTTTTTATTTGTTTTTGTTTGTTTGTCAATTGACTGTTTAATGCACCTTTCGGCATGTGTTGCTGATATATCGGTCATGTACAAAAACTTGATTTCTCTGTATTGTTGTATCTATTAATCAATGAAATTTTTAAATATTCATTAAGAAAAACTAATGTACCAACGCTCAAAAACAAAAAGATATATTAAAAAAATATGTTTTCATCAATTACTGCACTTGTTTTATAGTAATCCATGGCCTATTATTTTTCTAAAATTAACGAGCTATTGAACTACGGTGAATATAAGATCTCATATATATATATAGAGAGAGAGCTAATAATTTTTGTAACCTTTTTTATATAAATTACGTTAGTAACCGTAGTTCTGTGGATTGAAATATTCTATAGCCCTTTTATTTGGGAAAAAAATAGTCCGTTTCACGGTAATTAAAAAAATTAAGATATTTTAATTTACATTTGAATGAGTTTTTAGTTTTTGTAAACTGTTTTAGTTTTATAGCTTCAAAATGAGTTTGATTGAGGGACAATTTCGGAAGTATGTTAAATAGGTTAGCAACAATTCTTTAATGCAACAAATTTTCCAAACATAAGAAATAACTAGAAGATTTCAATCCAATTGAAATTCAATTCAATTCTTCTCTTTAAATTGAAAGAAATGGTTCCAAAAAAGAGAAGCCATTGAAAAATCAAGCGAACATTTCCATTTCTGCCCTTCAATTTACAAGGTACAAAGAACTTGCTTTCAATTATTCACTACTTCACCCAAACAAGAAAGAATTATATTCAACAATTGCAATGTTAGTTCACAACTTTTTAATGGCAAAGTCTACTAAGTACTTACAACAATCAATAAACCAACCAATCAATCAAACCCTTTGTCCCACCAAGACGAAGAAAAAAATATATTTCCACCAGCAAATTAAGAAGCAAATCATGGAAGAATATGCTCTAATTTAGGAGGCTCTTCTCCAAGTAAAAGTGACCTCAAAACAGCTTCACATAAACCATTATAATGAACAACTAGATGTCCACCATGAGGAACCTCATGATATCTAATCCAAGGTAACTTCCCTGTGATAAATCTTTGTAGTTGAAATGGCACAACCTTATCTTCGTACCCTTGCCATATGTGAACAGAGCTTTCATTTTTGGGGAATGGATCCTCAAGCTGAATTGGATCAAAGTCCCACTTATCAAATCCAACTACGAAATCATGACGGAGGGTATCGAAAACCTCTTTTTCTTTTAATTTTTCCTGTTGATGGTTACTCAAACTATTACTTCAAAAGCTTTCTACTATATAAATTTTGCACACTATGCATCCGTGGTCATGTAAGTTATGCATGCATTAATAAAAGTGCGTAACTTTCATTCTAGTGTCAATAAAGTCACTCCTATCACAATCCATATATATTTAGCTCAAGATGAGGGCATGGAAAATCAAAACAAATCTAACTTTTTCTGGACGACACTACATTAGCTCCATCCGATTTTTTATGCATGTATTATAGTACACGAGGGGCAGTGTTAATGACACATAAGCAGAGTTGACATAACAACTCACTGATAGGTTAAACTTATAGTTAATTTGTCACATTATTCAAATAACTTTTTTTTTGACACAAATTAAATGTCAGACACCCTGGTTTGCATAAACTCTTAAATTGAAGTGATTTAGGGTGTAATTTTACCCCTTTTTACCACCTACAATTCTGTAAATTTGACTAGCATAGTTAGTTACCTTGCTTAACATGGGGAATCCTGGTATTTTCTTCAATATTTCTATATCTTGAGTGCTAAAGAAAAAAGGATTCTTTTCCAGGACAGAAGTTGAAGGGAGCCATTGCTGTGTAATCCACCAGTGTAATAGTCCAGGGGCATGCTTCGAAAACCATAGTGCCCACCGAATAAGTCTCCTCCTATAGTCATCTTTAATCATTTCTTGAGGAAGAGAAGGCCATTTGTAATTCACAACTGGGTTTATTAGTGCAGCACCTGCTAGCCTGCACAATGAGTTTTGAGGTGAGTATCATGATATAATGAATGGAAAAACAACCTTGGCCTTGTCCTATCAATCAGTTTCCTCTCTAGTGTCCGTTGTTTCAAAGTTGCCCTTTTGGTCCATGTAATTGATCCTTTTGCTCTTTGCATTAGTTAAAGCTGAAGGGCAAAAGGTTCGACTGTGGTCCAATCGTTCATACAATAGAGGTCAAAGGGAAACTTCAAAACGGATGAGGTAAAAGGAAATTAGTTGATAATTGATAGAACAGGAGTCAAAAACATTATTTAGAATAAATATATTGGACATAATTCATGTTTAAGTATGTTTTTGTATATCTTGCCTGTCTGGTATATACTTGAGACAACTCCAAATGGGGTATGATCCCAATGAGACACCTATCACATAAAATTTGGATCCTAACTCTAATTGATCAGCAATTTCTTCAATGTCAATTGCTTCAGTCCTCACAGTTCGCTTTGGATTTGGATCACTGCCACCATATCCAGCTCGATCGAAATGCAGAAAATATATCCCCAACTCCTCTAGCAATTCCTGAAAACTAAAGCATGTGAAATTCACTTTATTTTTACAATTCATATATAAAACCAGTAGGTAGTTCATCTAACAGAATGAACATATTTCCAGGTCAAATGCTATGTTGGTTGTTCAATTTACTATTGTTTCACCATGATTGCTAAACTTCAGCATGTCATTAAAATAACCGAAGGCCGTTTTTTCCCACAAGGCCAAATCATTATTGGAAAACTACTTTTGACCATTCATGTTAGATAATGTATAAGCTCCATTAGTGCATAGCATGTTCTGAACTATAATACCAATTTAGTTTGGAGTTTATCAGTTCACATAGTTTTCCAACACTTTATGAGCTTGAAAACATTCATATTGAACTATGATGATTTGAAACAGAGAATTTGCAGAAACAGAATGGATTCAAAACTACCCCATACTGCTTAGTTCCCCCTTTTTTGAGTACATTTATTCTCACTCTGCATTCAAATAACAAAATAAGAACCAGTTTTCTTCCACTAACTTTTTGGCTTAAAGGTTCATTGTCTCGAACGTCAATGTTCGCCTTAGCCTGCGTGCTATGATTTTGAAATGTGTCCTCTGTCTTATACAAAATGTTTTCGCTCCACTATATCCAACTATTACGAAACAATTCTTCCTAGCAATATACAAATTACAGTGATATGTGCTATAGACAAAAAATACATGCAGTATCTGAATGTTTAGTGCAAAATGGTTGTAAACTGTATAAGATAAGGGCAAATATTTCAAAATCATATATTAGACATAGCAAATGTTTCAAAATCATGGGCATGAACGAAGACACTTTTGTATAAAGAGGGGAAAATGGATATCTAAATTAATGTATTTTTCCCAAAATCCCAAACAAGCTCAACTTTCTTTCTATATTGCCTCTTCTTGATCCCCTAATCTCTATTTGAATGCAACCCAGATTAAAAAAAGATTCAAAAATTATTACAAATAAGGAAAAGATTAGAGAAAAGCGTTGAATGTACTTGAGGAGCCAAAAAGTTCATCTCTTTAGAGCTTCCAAATCCATGAACAATAATGATCTTATACTTGGATTTGTTCTTGGGCACTCCTATCTCCCTATAAGCAAGATACCTTCCATCTTTCAGTTTGATTCTCAATGAATCATTGCCGGTATTTTCCGGTGACTCTTCCGGCTGATGTGACGGCGGAAGTTGTGTTGCCTGATAAACCATTCCTGAAACACCAACAACTGATGTCTTTAAAACCATACTTGAAAATAGACAGTAGAGACAGATCTAACCTAACAGATTCCGACCAGACCAGACAACATTAATATCCCAGAAAAAGCAGGATTCAACTTACCTGATTGACACCCAATTGAGCTATGAGTTTGAGGATACCAACGGTTGAGATGCTTTTTTACTTCTCTGTCTGGTTTTTTTGGTCTCTTAAAAATTCTCCTCTTCTTGGCTATGGTCTCTGCGGAAAGCTTTTGACCTGTGTATGATTGTTGTTTGATTATAAATTTCAACTTGCGCAGGAACCCCATATGGGGCACTACTTAAATAATTTATCTGTATTAATCTTTTAATTTTAAAAACATTTTTCTTGCTTTGGTTGTTTTCTTGTCTCCGTTGCCTTTTTTAGCAGTTTTATAGAGTTGACTTACATGAATGGATTTTTGAAATTTATGCTTTATATTATCCCTTATGCCTTACTTGCATTACTTAATATACCTTATGGTATATGGATATTCTTTGGTCTCTCTGAATTTGATTTTATTCAATTTTTAGACGTCAAATAAATTATACTTTTTGTTCCTGGTACGTACAAGCGACAGTGATGTGAATTTAATCATGGATATTATTAGTAGAAGGGCCAACAATTCTAATTTTTGTTATAATTATTGAGATTAAAGTTTAATTTGGAAATGTCATCCGATTCCTTTTTTTACACAGAATCGGATTTTGTAACATGTAAAAAATAACAATAATACATATTCTGCTATATTTGTCAATGGAGCTAAAATGTGCAAATTTGGATCGCACCAACAAACATATCAAGATGCTTATTGTAGATTTTTTTTTTCATGTTAAATGATGACATGTCCTTTTGTATAATTCCCTTAAAGATATAGTACTACATGCATTATGTCTTACCTTGTACAATTCATCCACCATATATGTTGCCTTAAAACAACGTATCTTTTATGGGTCCTTCATAAATTATATTGTTTTTGAAGGTAAGAACAGCTTAGGATTTTAGAGGTCGATGAGTTTTTCTCTCCAAAATAATGTTTTTTTTTTCAAGGAGTTAAAGTCACAACATTACCCTTGAAATTATTTGAAATATTTATTGTATATTCTGTACTGTGCAGATGTGTCTAAATTTTCTTACTCCAATCAGAAGCTGACATGTGACTTTCGGGAAGCCAAGTGGTGCACTTTTTCAAAGTGATCACTTTGAAAGTTCAGGGAGGCAGCGGGTTTTTAGGGACAAGTTCAGGTACCTCATGATGTATTAAGCCTAACAAAATTAAGCTACAGATTTTACCATGAGATGATTTGGACGAATTTTCATTTTGGCATTGATATCGAATCACTTTATTTATAAAAGTGAATTTAATATTTTGGTTAAGGGTAATAGTCATGATCAACGTTATTATAACTATATCGGTTATTTAACTAATAGAACTAATATTATCGGTTCAATGAAGAGTTAACCAATGCTTTGTACTGGATTATTCATTTTTTAAGAATTAGTTTATATGCAAAAATACAAAATATGTATTTACAATATCAGTGTAAAATATTTTTAGCTTCCACTTTATATATTTCTTTTGTTTATATCTAAACAATACTTTCATTTAAAGTATTTTGGACTCTCATTATTTTTTGAATTTCAATAACGTATACCCTTAATTCTTTTATGTTACTATTTTTTATTTACCATGATGTAGTCATTGATAGTGCACGATTTTAATGGTTGAAGCCGAAGGTTGTAGTTTGATATTAATTACTAACATGGCTCGTGAATGGAACAGTGTTGTCTAGCCGACAGAAGCTGAAACATGCCATTTGATAGTTTCGTTGACAGGTCAACTTCGCCCAAAACATAGCTATGCTTTTTAAATTCAGAACCGATGGGTTTGGATTGATATTTTTTTATAAAAAGGTCGATGAATCCCGACTCCATTCAACCTGCTCGCTGAACAGGTTTTTTTTGTTATTATGGGTGTATGAAAAATTCCGTTTCTTTACAACTTTAATTTGTAATAAAACGATATTAATAAAAGAAATTATATTAATTATGAATGTTCATAGTGAATGTGACTTGAACCCGAAACCTCTAAACGTAACATATATATATATATATATATATA
>CAOJBI013129180.1:0-11167 GCA_948277035.1 Euphorbia corollata
TCTTTTATTATAATATAATTTTAAAATACTGCTATATTACAATTTTATTATATTAAATAATACTAGAATAAATATAATAATCAAGTTTTATTAATTATTTGTTAAACTTAATTAATGATGATGATGATAATAATAATAATAATAATAATTGTAATTATTTTTGCACATATGGTAGCAAACTAGTAACGTGCTAGTATTTAATAGTAATAGCCGTTGCACATCTAGTAGCATGCTAGTATTTATTAGTAATTTGTTTTTACACATCTTGTAGCACCTGGTAGCATACTAGTATTTAGTAGTAGTTGTTTATGCACATCTGGTAGCAACCTGGTAACATGCTAGCATTTAACAGTTTTTGCATCTGCACTTCTAGTAGCATGCTAGTTTTAGTAGTATTTGTTTTTGCACATCTGGTAACAAACTAGTAGTATGCTAGTATTTAACAGTAATAAATTTCTAACGAAATATAAGCTTATTACTATGTTCCTACTAGTTTCCTACTAGATATCGAACAATTGATTTTTTTTTCCGAAAAAATATATCATATATAATGGATGGCGTTTCGAAGATAAAAATGAGACGAACAAAAAACTCTAAAGCGGCATATAAAAAAATGAACTGTTTAAGAGATAATGTCAAAATAAGATAAGAAAATATATAAAAATAATGTTGTACGTATGTCATAGTTAATTAGAAAAAGAAATTGAAAATGAACGTATACCATGTAAAAGTAAAATTTTAAGTGAACATTTTAAGTTAACAATTAAAAGTTTAATGTAAATTAATTTTAGATTTTGGTATATTTTTAAAACTTTCATAGATAATAATAATGTTATATTTAATTAAAAGAAAAGGAAATAAAGCCATGAATTAGTAAAGATCAATGCTTACTTTTTTACATTTTTATTCTAAAAAGGAGACGTTGAATTTGGGGGCGTAAAAAAGTAGAGATTAATTTGGGGGCAAATCTGGAAAAAGGAAAAATGTATGGCATATAAAGTGAAAAAGGAAAACCTGAAATTATAAAATATAAGAAATCACATAAACGGTTAACGAGCAAATGAAATCAAATCCACAAAACAATTTATTGCCACTTCTCCCTCTCTAATGCACACACACAACAGAAGCAAAAGGAGCTGCAAAGGCGAGAGATCATCAATCATCATCTTTTCTTCCAATGGCAGTCGATGCTGGAGTTGCCCGCAGGTGTCCCGGCAGACGGTGTTTTGCTTTTAGAGAGTTGAGCTCTTTTGAGCGCCGGAAAACGCGAACCAATCTCCGAAACGTTTCGATTGTTCCTGTCTTCAAAAAGCCCCTATTCTGTCCTCGATGGCGATCGCTTTGCGCTAACCACCGCATTTTGAGGTCACTCTATTCTCATTTTTCTCTCTATGCTTGCAGAATTAGGAGATATGAACAGGAATAGAATAGCACGAAATTCTAGAGTTCTGACTTATTAGCATGTAATACTACTAAGAAGTGCTTCTGTAATTGCTAGCTGAATGTACAGAGAAATGGCGCAGCTGATTTCAGAACTGATTAAGTCAAATTTTGCCTTCAAAATCTCTATACTCGTACTTTGTGCCAATAAATTATCTTATTATTAATAACAATATGATGTTGTGATAGTAAGGCTGGGAAACAATGTTAATTACGAGCGATTTACAGTTTAGCAAACCATAAGTTTTTTATTGGCTATTTCACACTGTTGTTTGTACTTTCTTCTCCCATACTATAAAACTTCTGGAACTCCAATCTCCTCAAATGGTGATGTTCTAAATTTCAACTCCTGGAAAAATATGCATATGCTCACATATGCTGATGAGTAGTTTTGGATGTACAAATTCATCTTATATCTCATGATATATGTTTGTTGATGTTTCAGTATGGATGCTCGAGAAAAATCAAGATCCACGATATTGGAATCCTCCAAGCATCGGAGGGTCCCTATATTTGTTATGATGCCAGTGGACATTTTCGGTATCGATTCTACTGGGAGTCCTAGGATCAGAAAGTAAGTTTTCTTATGTATTTGTGCACTCGTACTCTTGCTACTTCCATTTTGTATTATAATTTGGATTCTTCTTGCTTCATTTAATGGTGATGCACTCCTAGATAATATGAAGTCAAATTTCGTCCCCTATATGCTATATAACTCATTAGTTTGAGTCATGTATCATCTCATTTTAGGTACCACTTGCAGACTTATAGTGTTCAATTATAATCATAGTTATCAAAATCGTCCCATTTGGGACATGAATCCTATGGTTGGATTCACTAGTCGGTTCAAATCTATAAGGTAAATCTAAATCCACCCTGAATCTGTCCATTCAGGACCGATTCAGTAGTGATACAGCCATGTCTTCTGATTCAGTCAATTCATGAACTCAAAAAAAATATGAAGTGCAGTAGAAGCTTACTCTTTTGAGAATGATGAAATTAAAGATTGAATCAAAGTATTCAATGTCGGTTGACCCACTGATTGTTTGTCAGAGCAATGAGGAATCTAACGCCAACAATGTACAGTTGAAGCAGAGCGGATTACTCTGGTCGATGACTCTGGTGACTAGGTGGTTTTGCTGTCATGGAAATGAGTCTCTTTGAATCATGATTGCAAAACATTCTTACTTTAAATTTCAATTAATGTTGAGCAATAGCCTTCTCGAATTCTAGATCATAACTTATGTTATTTCCTACATGTAAATATTAAAGCTAAATTAAAAATATATTTCTATTGATTAAAAATTTAGGATTTCATATGCATTAAATTTGAATTTTGAATTTTAAGTAATTGCTTGGGTTTTATGTTTTAATGTATGTAATTATCTTAACCTACACAAAATCTAATAACTTATGGTAATCTATAGCAACATTCATTTGCAGTAAGTTTTCGATAATTCATGAATTTTTTACTGTGATGCCTACACTTTTGCGACGTGTTCCCATTTTTCCGTTATGTAGTAAAACATATTATGTATGTGTTGTTGCAGAATCAAGGCTTTAACAATATCTCTTAAAGCTCTCAAGTTGGCAGGTGTATATGGAATTGCAGTAGAGGTTTGGTGGGGTATTGTTGAGCGTTTTTCTCCTTTGCAATATAATTGGTTCCTTTATGAAGAGCTTTTTAGACTGGTATCTGAGTCGGGGCTGAAATTGCATATTGCTTTGTGTTTTCACTCAAACATGCACCTGTCTACTGGATCTTCGGGCGTCAGTCTTCCACGGTGGATTCAAGAAGTATGTACCATTTCTTTATTACATATTTTTTAGAAGCATATCAATAAAAATGTGAGTCGCATAACCACCGGCTAATTCAGGTAATGCATTGTCTTATTTAACTGAATATAATATGCGAGGATGTTTCTTCATATTAATTTTTCAGATAAGAATCTTGCGTGGAACTCTAGTTGTCCCTATACAATTTTTTTTTTTTGGTTCTTCCTGTTGTGGATAGACTTGATTACTCTGATTCATAGAGCTCTATTAGGTGATTGAGTACATTAAATTTGGTTTCTGTTTGAGTTTAGTTACTAAACTGTGAATGTCAAACTAATGCATTTCAATTTTTTCCAGATTGGTGATCACAACAAAGATATATATTATCGAGATAAAAGGGGGTTTTCCAGTTATGATTATCTTACACTAGGAGTGGACCAGGTTCCATTGTTTTCTGGGCGGACTGCCCTCCAGTGTTATGAAGACTTTATGATCAGTTTTGTTAACAAGTTTGATGCTTTTATTGGTAATGTAATTGAGGAAATAAGTGTTGGTCTTGGTCCTTCTGGAGAATTGAGGTACTTACTCCATTACGTTGTTCTATGACCATAACTTCTAGGCAACCTCAACATTTGGGTTTGTATAAATCCATGCAGGTATCCTGCTCACCCATCTGGCGACGGTAGATGGAAATTTCCTGGAATTGGTGAATTCCAGTGTTATGACAAGTACATGTATGTAGTCTCATCTCGACTCATTCATTTATTTTCTCATGTTATATTGGTAAGCTTGAACATTTTTGTGTTTGGTTTGCTCTTAGGATGGAGGACTTGAAGATGACTGCTTGTGAGGTAGGAAAACCTGAATGGGGAGATAGAGGACCTCAAAATGCAGGTTGTTACAACAGCCTTCCACCTGGTATTCCTTTTTTTGAAGATGGACAAGAGAACTTCCTTTCTGATTATGGCCGCTTCTTCCTTGTACGTATGTAGTGTGGTAATTTAGTATCATTACTTTGTAAGGTTCCTGCTCGAACTTGACTTCCATTTTGAAATTTTAATTATATAGTGTCGTTACAAAGATTGCTGTAAGAGAGTGAAGCCATCTCCGAAACCAATCCATAAATTGAAGTGCAAATTTAGTCAATTTTTGGAATCATTACTATTTCTTTAATAGTTTACAGGTGTTCTTCCACTGAAGCTCTTCTATCTGCCAATTGGCAATGCTTATTACAGTTCCATTATAAGTGATAAATGTCTATGCAATTGCAGCGCATACTTTTGAATCGTTTATTGGCATGACTATATGGGCTTTCTGTGTTGTTGAAAAATAGCTAGTGTGTGTTGAACTATGGTGGTAAAGAAAAGATCAAAGAGCACCAAATGTCAAAGAGTGTTTAAAAACAACTACATATTTATCAATTTCAGTAGGAATTTTATGGAAAATTTGGTCTCTGTAGGAATGGTACAGTGGTAAGCTGTTATGTCACGCTGATAATATTCTGGCAAAGGCCGCTGATGTGCTGAAGCAATATCAACAAAACAACCAAACTCCAGTTATTTTAGTGGCTAAAATTGGTGGAATATATTGGTGGTACCAGACAATATCACATCCGGCTGAACTTACTGCAGGGTACTACAACACATCACTTAGGGATGGTTATGATCCTGTGGTATCAGTACTGTCTCGTCATGGAGCAGCTTTGCATATCTCGTAAGATTTATTCCTCCATCACCCATTAATGTCGTACTGTATGTTAGATTTACAAATTTTATCTTGCAAAATTTCACGCAAAACAGGAGAGATGCATTTTTTTTTTAATAAATTTGGGAAATGCTTTGATTGTCTAAGATCCATATGAAAAAGTGATATTCGTTTTACATGCTGGATGTCTACCTACCACACAACCTTCCTCCTTCCTCCGGGCTTGGGACCAGCTGTGTGCAAAAGCACACAGGCGGAGTTAAATTAACAGAAGGACGATTAAGGTGGTATGGGCATGTGCTACGAAGACCGCCGGACGCTCTAGTTAGGAGATGTGAGAATTCAACTATAGAAAGTAAGCGTAGAGGGAGAGGCAGACCTAAGATTACTTGGAAGGAAACCATTTCGAAAGATATGCACTTATTAAATATTAATGAGCAGTTGGCATTTGATAGAGTCATAGAGCTTCATGGCGTCGAAAGATTCATATAGCCGACCCCACCTAGTGTGAGATTAAGGCTTAGTTGATTGATTGATTGAAATTTGTGTTGACTTTTTCCTAGATGATCAACATATTTTGAGAAAAAGCCAAGTATCTTGCGCCAGTACACCATTTACATTTTCTTTCATTCCTAAACATTTTCTGGGATTAAGTTTCTGTTTTTGTTTTTAACTTGTATATCTCTGGATGTTCATAACTTGTGTACGCATTTTTACATGTTGAATTACCTTGTTGTAGCTGCTTAGAAATGACGGATAGTGATATCCCACCAGCCTATTGCTGCAGCCCTGAAGAACTACTCCAGCAGGTGTGGGTTCTTTCTTGTTGAATAAAAATCTTCTTTGTTTTGGGGATACAAGATCTTGTCCTTTTTAACTGCTAAGAAGTTCTGAATTTTATCATATAAGCTGATGAATTACAACTATTACTTCTAATTTATATATTGAACCTATCATGTTAAGCCTCAGACTTGAGATATCAATATCATCATGCCAATAGGTGCATTGACTGTCAACCCTCAGAGGGTGTTTCTTCTGTGGACACACTCATTACTGTTGGGAAAAACAATTGTTTTCATCATGTGCAAAAAGTAGTTTTGATGGCCTGCTAACACTGCTTGCCTACCCTATGGCTGATCAATTATTTATGCAAAAAGTATACTCTTGATATGCATTTCTTTCATGGTATATGTATAAAATTCAAATGGGATGCATTTGGCTTTGCTATTTGTTCTGGGTTTTATTTCTACTGAGTGAAATATGTATTTATGACTATCTCACGTCAAATCAATTTCTACATATTCTGGCATCTAGTTGTTTCCAGCGTCACTCTTCTTAAAGTGAACTAAATAATATGCTCAATTTGTTCAGGACATAGACACAATCGCCATGAAAGGCATTACATATTTGGAAATTGCTTGATTGAGGGATTAGGAAATCTAAACAAATGAATGGACTTCATATATATTGCACATTAAGAAGCATATTTAAGAGACCTTTGTTTCCAAAGTGAAGTTGCATGAATTTTTTCAATGTAATATTATACTAATATTACTACACATTCTACCCTCCACTGAGTTTATTTCACCTCAACCAGATAAGAACCATTTCAAAGAAAAGGATAAATCTGATTGGGAGAAATTCTAGTGAGCGCCTTGACCAGGTAAATTTCATTCTTTTCCTGGAAAATTCTCTTTTCTTGTCATTTTTTTTAATTGGTCTTTTTGTTCAAATTTTCTTTCTGATTAATTCCACAAATATGTTTGCCCTTGCATCCATGTCCTCGTTTTGCGTCTTTCTTCACAACATAATTTATAGCAGCATTTTCTCTTGCAGAAAGGGCTAGGGCAAATACTTGCTAACTGTTATAATCCACAGACTGAAGCTGTAAGGTCATTTACTTATTTCAGAATGAATGATAAAATATTTGCAGTTGAGAACTGGAATAATTTTGTTCCTTTTGTAAGAAAGATGAGCACATATTTGTAATTGAATTTGAACCCTATCTAACCATCATTTTTTACCAAATCATCAAGAAAAGCAGTGTATCTACCCCTGTGATTTTTTTTCAAGTCATATGGGGAGTTGTAGAAGCTCGGAATTCCTAGTCATTGATTTCACTTCATTATTGGTTGTATTTTGAAATTTTAAGTTTATTGTGATGGAATGTAAAGAAATTTTATTTAAATTTGAATTAATAGAAAACTTTTTCCGAAAGAAAAAAACAGATTGTAGGTGGACCTATCTAGCACTGTTGTCCGCTTTGACAATTTAGAACTCCAGCAGAAGGAGATACATTTGTTAAAAGTATAGCCGGTCTAGCTACCATGCTTGATGCCTTGATGTAGCTTGCAGGACCTTTGTCACCTGAAGGTGTGAAGTAAGCTCCATTGAGCATGATATCACCATCTGATCTCCAATTCCAGTTCTTCCACTCTTCATCTTCGGTTTCATGTTTAGTCACCTGAATGAGAATAAAATCCATGAGGACCCATATTTACTGTGGATATCGATAGTTTAACTAGTCAAAGTATGTCTGTCTTGGTTGTATCCATCGCAAGGAGTTGGAAAACTAAGTTAACTGACATTAGGTGTGGGTGTTCTGATTATTACATTTCAGTGATCATTTTGGTTTTATATTTCTTTTTTAGCCTATCAAAGAACAGATAGTCTCCATGATCTCATAATTAGGGTGTATATTGTGAATTCTCCTAGTCATAGAAGTGGTTCGGTCATGCAATGAATCACTGATTTTAATTATATTTTCTTTGCTAAATGTTTTTTTTTTTGGCAGTAATTATTTAGTTACCCTTTGTTAGAGAAACAAACCTCCTTTGTAGACTCACTATCTGATGCAATAAAAACATTCCCTTGACTATTGATTGTTGGATTGGCACTCCCACCTATTGCATACATTTCCCAGCCAGTGTATATGTTATTTACAATATGAAAGTATCCAAATCTGCACCTACATACAAGTGGAAGTAATGAAAGCATGGTTAGATTACTGTTGTTCTTGATGTTATAGCAGAATGTTGACAAATTTAGTTACCTAGGCATTCTTTGAGTCAGCCCTTCACCAAAAAAGTTGAAAGCTATTGTCACTTGCATGTTCTTGTCCTCGACGAAGTCATCACTATGACCCATAAGCATAACTTCATTATGGTGCAACATGTAGTTGTTGGATATTGTTATAGATGTTGAGCCATTAATGGCATCGATCAGTCCATCACTGCAGTTGGCTAGTGTACAGTGATCGATCCATACATCTCTTGCTGAAAACAGGGATATGCCATCACCGTCTGAATATCCTCTTAAACCAGCATGGTTGGGTGAGTCCCTCACTATTGCGTTTCCACCTGGCACACAGTCACGGATATATATGTTATGGATGATAATGTTACTTACACCTTGAATGGTTATGCATGATCCTTGTGCTATTTGGATGGTGTACCCTCTTCCATCTATTGTCTTGTATGAGTTGATGACAAGTTCTTCCTTTAGCTTGATGTCCATGTCATGATCGAAGATGATCCATAATGGTTCTTCTTGTATGGCACCATAGCGAAGAGTGCCTGGAACTGGGTTTACAGGATCGTCACCAGAATCTGTGACCACGTACAGCTCGCCGTCTCGACCCCCAACAGCATTGCGACCGAACCCAATTGCACAATCAGCTAACCTTTTCCGGTTAGTTTCCCATTCTGAGTCACATCTCCAGCAGTCATCAATTGGATTACCGCTTCTACATGATTCTTTCTCCAGCTGCCTTCTTCTTGAGCTCCTGTACAAATCACATGCAAAAAAATTACTCAAGGATACAGAACAAAATATTAAAGGACAATCAATCTGGTCTTCAAGATTAACAGGTATGTCTAATGTCCTCACCACTCAGTTGCTTCTGATATATGATTTGGTACATTTTGGGAACATGTCGAAATAGAAACCAAGAACATAATTATTGATAGAAAAAAGAAAGTTGGCATCTTATTTGTTCTTGCATACCACATTTACAGTGGTATTGAGAACATGATAGATGATTCGATATTTGAACTTATATAAAGCCTGTAGGATATGTTATGATTTTAACTTTATTGTGGCATTAATTTGATCCAGGTCTAATAAATAAACATAAGGTTGCAATAATGAAGTAGACCAGTTAGAGCCTAGAGGACATAAAATGGAAAAAATGTAGAACTATTGAAACCATTGTTGCAAGTTTGATCATGTGGTGGACTGCAATTTTAACCCTTTAGGCTGTCATAGTTGGAGTTATTGTGAGGATAGGATTGAAGGTGGGAAATAAATTGCACCGAAAGAGTCAATTTTTATGGTATCAATTGTAGTAGGAAAGTTTGTTAAAAAAGACAGAACAAACAAAAAAACCATCAAGTTTATAGGTACAGAAGGGGAAGAAGTGGGAGTGGGGAACTGTACCATATAAAGAGTAAATGTTACTTAGTGACCGAATAGTTAGCTTAGCTTTAGCTGTTAAACTGTCCAGTGTCTATACCATCTACTTCTTATGTTGCACTTGTGCTTTCTAACTCAAGCGACATTGGGGTTTACTTTATTCATTTCCGAACTATGAATTGGTCGTAAATAAACTCTTCAACTGTCGATTTGACCTCTATTGAACTTTGTCCTCTTCGTATCATCATCATGACATCATCATGCTATACTTCTATATTTTTTGGTATGCATTAGTATAGTTAAGAGTTAATAACTCTTCATTTTGCACTAATCGGGAATTAATGCACGCTGAGGATGCCGTTTCAATGTTGTTGAGTTTGCATGTGTCCGTAATTTCTTTCACAAACATGGTGTTTCTTTCGAAGTTATGTAAAGGTTGTGCCTATTGAACTACCTCATAATAGTATCGTGTTCGATTTTGATAGTTCAGTTTTCGTAATGATTATTTAATACACTAATTTTTTATTTGTTTATGACCTAACTACAAAAAAAATGTTTTGGGGGTTTAAACTTGCATTTTCATTACTCTTGGGATTCATATTAATTCGTTGTTGGGTCGTCCCAAATATTTAATTTCTTGCATTGACCATAATATTTAAAACTAAATCAATTAAGTCCACGCCAAACTCAAAGGGTCAACTATAAATTTGTTATTGCATCAAAGATTTTAATTAAATTACATAGGCTGGCAGTTTTATGAGATGCCTTTTATTAGTGTTAAATAATTTAAGTATCTCCAATTTTAGGTTGGTTTTATCAATATATCTTTTTGTATTTTAGTTATGTACTTTTAACCTTATGTTAGTGTAGATCAGATGCATGGATTAGTTTTATGTATTTTTCAAAAAAATGGATTAGTTTTATGATGACCTTCCAAGTAATTAAATATAATTTTCCATTCATTTTTTTTTATTTAAACAGTTTAAACCTCCCTAAATTATTACTTCTATGAGATGTTGGAAGCAATCAATTATAATCATATATGCACTTTTGAAAGGTTTAAGGCTCTGTTCTTTTCAACTTATTTTCTGTTCAGTTCATTTCAGTCCAATTCAGTTCAGTTTCAGTTCAGTTTCAGTTTTCAATTTCAGTATTAATTAGTATTATTAATAATATTATTAATGTTAATTATTAATAATATTAATTATAATAATTAATAACATTAATTATTAATATTTAATATTAATTATTTTTTATGAATTATTTTTTACTTATAACTAAAAAAATTAAAGTAAATAATCACTACTACTAATTTTGATGAATTATTATTATTAATAATTAATATGAATAATAATAGTAGTTATTAATATTAATTATAATAACTAATAATATTAATTATTAATATTTAATATTAATTATTTTTTATGAATTATTTTGTACTTATAACTTAAAAAAATTAAAGTAAATATTCACTATTACTAATTTTGATGAATTAATATTATTAATAATATTAATGATTATTAATAATATTAATTATTAATATTATTAATAAAACATACTAATTGATAATTTAATATTCAGTTTCAGTCTTTTCAGTTCAGTTCAGTTTCATTCAGTTCAATTCAGTTTCATTTAGTTCAGTTCGGTTCATTTCAGCCTACCTACTTATCAGTCCAAAAGAACAGAGCTTAAAGCAGGAAAAACAGAAGCTTAAAGAAGAGGAAAATTCGAAAAGAGCAATTACAACGCGGAAAAGTGGAGCATATTGAATAATATTAAAAACTTTTTTACCTTGTCGATCCATTGTCTCAAAAATCGTTGAAAAAGTCGATTC
>CAOJBI013130196.1:0-14230 GCA_948277035.1 Euphorbia corollata
TGATGGGATTTTTATACCTGAAAAGAGAGATTCTGTGTTCGGATATAATGGTTACTAACTTTATTCAAAATCGAGAATTATGACATTTATGACAATTTTAACATTATGACGGCTTGAGAAAGCAATAAAAACTTGCCGAGATTCGGTAGAGTAACGGCGCTACTTGGAATTTCCCATAGTAATTCGGGCAGAGTTTCCTTTGAAACTCAGGAACTCGACCTTCCCCTGCATACTCATTCACACATATTAATGCATTTTATTGAAAGTAAGTAGAAAAGCAGCTCCAGTGGCTCTTTACTCAAACATGCAATGTAAATGAAGAAATAACGTAGTTTGAAATTTGGGCTTAGAGCCAGTTACCCTTAGTTACCTTTTCGCTTGTCCAGGATGACGTGAGAGCCGGTGCAGGACCGAATTGTCGTTGGTTTGACGGGAAACCTTGAGAAAAGTTGAAAAGAAAATGATTTGGTGGTGTTTGTGGTGCATTGAACGAGTTATGAGTATAATCACGAGTAAAACTGCTTTTGAACGAGTTTTTGACGAGTTTAAATCGAGAGTTTCTGAGAGAAACTTGATTTAAATCGAATTTTGAGAGATTCGGATCAAGTAGGCTTGATTCCGATAGAGTTTTGACGTGTTTAGGAGCGAAAACCGAAGGATTTTGCTCTAGGGAAGTCGGGAATTCGAAAACCTTTTTTCAAATGGGAGGAGAGCACCTCCTTTTATAGTATGATGGTAATTAGCCCGCGGGCTAATTACCACACTAGGGGGGACAATAGCCTCCCGGAATTTGGGGGAGGCTACCCCCTAGGTAATTAGCCCGCGGGCTAATTACGGGCTAATTACCTATGGGGGACAACATCCCTCAAATAAGGGGAAGCTAGGTTTCAGGCGGGGCCCGGTTCGATTTGGTTTTGATATTTTCCGAGTTTTCAGTCCGTTTGGAGAAATCGGACTTTTGAAACATGATTTTTCGGATTTTTATCTGGCGGATAGATACAACAATTCGGCTTTGCGCGGCTTATGTCATTCCAGTGACATGAAGTCGGTAAATTTCCTCATCGGGAAGAGCGGACCGTGCTAACACCCGGAATCCTGACAAAAGAGGCGTTAGTATTCACCTTTATCCAACCAAATGGAGGAGGGGACCAATGGACGGGAATGATACGAGGAGCCTTAGAATGCCTAGGATGCAAAGAGAGATTTCTTAAAATAGATGATTCCACAGTCGAGTTCCAAATCGAACCAATCCCCAATTTATCAGTTCGTCTCATAATTTCCCAAAGATGATGTAAAGAATGAATTAAATTCGGTTGCACATTATAAAAAAATACTAGCATTCCTTATTGTCCAAATAAGCCATAAAATGTTTGTAATACCTGCATGCCACAAGAGTTGTAGCTGCAGACTGAAACGATGGGAAAAAGCCATCAAAAGCAAGACTTCAAGAGAGGAATTTAGCTCAAAAGATCGGCCAAACAGAGAACTAAAAGCAGTCCAGAGATTGCACGCAAAAGAACACTCAACAAATAAATGTTGTCGAGTTTGCGAATGGCAAAAACAAAGGCTGCAAAAGGAAGCCAGATGAAAACCTTTCTACATCAATTTATCATGAGTTGGAATGTAACCAGAGAGAACTTTCCAAGAAATAACTGAATGAGAAGGAGAAATGGACGGATGCCATAATTTTTTCGCGATGTCATTGATCATATGCTGCGGCTGCAACCATCTGTGAAAAAGCTTGACACTAAAGATACCATCCGAAGCTGGTTTCCATAAGCAAATGTCTTTTGACTCGACAGCAAGAGGAGTACACCTAATCTAATGTTTAATCGTATCCAGAATCAACGAAGGCAGGTCTGACCAGTCGTTACCATTCACAAAATCCTTAACCGTCTCATTATGGGCGAAACAATCTTCCTTAGAAAACTGAAGTTGTTCGGCTAATGTAGGAGAAATCCAAGTTGCATTCCAGAAGTTAAGAGCCGAATTCGGGCCTAAAGATCAAAAGGTATGCCTTCGAACCACATCATAAATCAAACGAACTGAATTCCAAACACTTGAATTATGAATCCAATCCCAGGGCATATCATTTTTAATAAATATGTCGGCCATTAACTGAAACCAACGAGTTTTCTTGGAAATTAAGTTCCAGGCAAGTTTAGCAAGCATGGATTTATTAATGTCATCAATTCTTTTAATACCAAGCCCGCCACAAGCTATGGGTTTTGTGCAAATATGCCATGGAGCTGTTACTAACTTTCGACTGTCAACACGACCTGACCAAATAAAATTCCTGATAGCTTGATCCATTGCTTTAATCAAAGATTTTGGCCAACGATAAATAGCGAAGGAATGAAGCAAGGAGCTGTTGATGACTGATTGAACAAGAACTATCCTCCCAGCCATGGATAAAGCGTTCCCAATCCAGCCCCCAAACTTTCGTAAAATTCTATGAAAAATCGGCCTAAGATGCACAGCTCTAGGAGATCCCCGAAACAGCGGCACTCCTAAATAAGTAAAAGGGAAATGACCAAAGCTTATACCTGTTATTCCAGCTAAGGTAGACGCCCTTGCTGAAGTGACTGAATCGCCAAAATAAACGCATGATTTATCCCAATTGACCCTCTGCCCCGAATTGACCGCATAGAGATAAAAAAAAATCCATAACCAGCCACATATTAGAAGTGGAAGCATTGAGAAATGACAAAGTATCGTTAGCATAAAGCATATGTGAAGGAAAAAGAGAATTTGTGGTGTACCTCATAGGCTTTAAATTACCCGATTGAACAAGAGAGATAATCAATCTGCTTAAAAAATCCTCAGCCAAACCAAATAAAAGAGGGGATAGCGGATCCCTTGATGGACTCCTCTGCTACAACCGAAGTAACCACGTTGACCAGACGGAGTTAAGATTGAAATCCGAGCTGAGTTCAAAATATTATGAATCCGAGTGACAAATGAACTAGAAAACCCAAAAGCCAAAAGAACGGCTTGGAGGAAACCCCAATCAAGCGTATCAAAAGCTTTCTTGATATCAATTTTCATAGCGAGATTGCCTTCAAAATTATGTTGATTAAGAAGATTCACACCCTCTAAAGCCAAAGTGATACATTCATAAATGTTTCGTCCTACAAGAAAACCGAATTGATTATCCAAGATGATTCTCGTCGCAATGACCCCAAGCCGATTAGCCAAAATTTTGTAATAATTTTGAAAATAAAATTACTCATCACAATAGGGTGAAATTCATCAGCCCAAATAGCACCTTCCTTCTTCGGGATCAATGTCATAAGATTCGAATTCATTCCAAGAAGCATGTGACCAGAACAGAAAAAATCGCAAACAGCATTGCACACACCCAAATTCACTATATCCCAAAAGCTTTGAAAGAATATACCTGTAAATCCGTCTGGACCAGGAGCGATATTAGCATCAAAGGTGAAAATAGAATCACGAATTTCATCTCTGTTGGGGCAGCAGAGTAAAGATGAATTCTCCTCAGCTGTAACCAAGCAAGGCACAACTGACTCAATAAGTTGGCAATCCACAGAAACATAATCATCCTTCGTAAAAAGCTGGCTTAGTAATCAATCATATAGTTAGCAATTTGATCATTGTCACTAGTCAAAACATCATTTATCATCAAAGTCTTAATTCCCATAGTCGATCGTCTAACATTCACCATACGGTGGAAAAAACTCGTATTCCTATCTCCATCTTTCAACCAACAAACTCCACTCTGTTCTTTCATATAAATTTCTTTTTGCCGAAGATGAAGCTCCAATTGAGACTGGGTATCCATTTCCCTTTGAACAAAGATCATCAGAGTAACCATTATTTGCAAGTGATTTCTGGATATGAAGAAGAGACGACTGGCATTTCTGAATGTTAGAATCAAGATTACCAAAAACATCTTTACTCCAAGCGCAAAGAACCGATCTCAAAGTCTTAAGCTTAAGCATCAAAAGCTGCATAGGGGGAAGGGAAGGAAAGAATTTATTCTAATGTGCCACAAGCAGCTGACAAATAGAATGATGTGTGAGCCACATAGCTTGAAATCGAAATCTGGAAATCCTTTTAGTATTGAAAGACCCAACAAAAAGGATTGGATGATGGTCAGAATGATGACGAGCAAGCACCGAACAATGATATGAAGCACATGAACCCGCAAAATCAGTACTAACTAAGGCCCTATCCAGCCTCGAATCCACTCTATTCGAACCCGCTCGGCCATTAAACCAAGTATATAAAGGATCGAAAGTAGAAACTTCAATAAGATTGGTTGTATCAATACACTCACGGAATTCACTACATGACCTTTGAACATGAGGATTACCCCTCTTTTCATGAGAACCCAAAACCGCATTAAAATTCCCCAACCAAACCCATCTCGAATCACTCGCCACTGCATCCTTAATCGAGCTGAAAAGACCTAAACGAAGGTTTATTGAAGTACTAGCATAAACCAAACCAACATTTAAAACCAAATTGTGATCCACTATACGAAGAACGACATGTTGATCCGAAGACATGGAAATAAAAACATCCCAATTATAATGATTAGCTTTGAACACCCACATCGAGGAATTGATTTATCATTCATAGCAAGTAATGTAAATCCAATTTTTTTCCAAAATGAAGGGTGAATTTTTTGAAAGTCAACCATAGGCTCCGCGAGACAAAGAAACTCCGGTTTATTATCAGAAATTAATTTGCAAAGGTACTGCTGGGTATCCGAGTTATGAATACCCCTACAATTCCAGAACAAAATAATCATTTAACATTCCTATCCGAAACCTGTCGTGAAGTCCGCGATGTACTTCCTCTACCTCTAGTAGTCTTTTTCCGATTACCAACCTTTTGCCAAGTAGTTGAGTCCTCCGCTTCTGCCATATCGGCCTAGGATTCCTCTCTAGCCTTGAAAGCTCTAATAGAATGAGAGACCCCTGCTTAGGAGAAACGTATTTGCCCTTAATTAAATGAACCTCCAGATTGATGCCGTCATATTTTTCAAAATTTTCCTGCACAGATAACGACTGTTCATCCCCGATCAACTCCTCTTTTATTTCCTCCGAAGCACTATCCCTAGAAGAGTTATCCCCCAGGTTAAGGGCGTTATGAGGCTCCGAATGATCCTGCTCCTTAGTTAAGCCATCTGAATTCTGAATTCTAGTAGCAGTTATAGAAACATTCACCAAGTTATTTTCCTGAACAGCGTTATTAGGCAGACAATGATCCTGCTCCTTAGATAAGCATTCTGAAATATTTTGAAAAATTCTAGAAGCAGGAATAACATTAGTTCTATCAATCAAATCTTTCTGACGTTGTTTGCTTCTTGTAAAAAGCTGAAGGTGGGGCTCATTAACAAGATTATCTTCTTTATTCTAATGGACCTGAGATTTAGTTGTCTCCTTTTGACAACGATTAGGTTCCTCAACAGGTTTTTTGTTACGTCTACACTCATAAGCTTTGTGACCAACCGAATTGCAAATTTTGCAAAAATCAGGGAGGTTCTCATAAATAAGGCTAACCCATATTTCATGCCCCAATCGTTCCACTCCAACCGAAGGTGGTAGAGAAGAAGATAGATCTATATCAACGAGGACCCTAGCGTAGTGCCCATAGGTATCATCTAATGTAGCATTATTAATACGAAGGAGAACCCCAAAACAACTTGTTATTTCAGCTAAAATTTTAGGATCCCAATACTCCCAGGGCAGAGATTGCAATCGAACCCATACCGGTGCATTGGTGGAGTTTTGTGAATAAGGATCGAAGTCTTGCTCCCAAGGCTGTAAGCGAAAAATTCCAGGCTTGAGGTTTAAACTCCCTTTGCTCCATACAGCATTTCTGACTCCCTTTGCTCGTATTATTGAGGTTCGTTGGTTAGTTCCGCCTCCTCCATGGATCAAAGTTAACACGGATACCTCCGTTTTGGGATGTCCTGGTCTGGCAGGATGTGGTGGTTTCTTTAGAGATTCTAATGGCTATGGTCTCGGTTGCTTTTATTTCAGCATGGGCAATAACTTCTCCTTTGTTGCGGAGCTTAACTCGGCCATTTATGCTATTAGGAAAGCTTGGGAGATAGGTTGGCGGTTTCTTTGGGTGGAAAGCGATTCTACTTATGTGGTTAATCTCATCAATTCTAGAAGTCGGTTGGTTCTTTGGTCGCACTACACCATATATTGGCTATGCCAACTAAAAATCAAAGTGTTGGCATGAAAGTGTTACCATTTCAATATAGCAAATTGGCCTATGCCAACACTTATATGTTAATGTTGATAAAAGTTTACCAATGATAACACATTTATAAAAAAATTAAAAATGTTGGTAAAAATATAACAAAATCTGCGGGAAATTGTGCGCCAAAAGTTTGAACATGGAAAAAGAACTTAATTAAGCTAAAAAAAACTTTCCCCCCCTCTCTCTGTATTTCTCTCCATCTCTCGTTAAACCAAAGACAATAGAAAACCATTCAATCTCACTTACCATATTTCTCCCCTCGCAGCCAATGATCGCCTTCTCCTCCTCCGCCTCTCTTCAGCATAGCTCCACCTCGAACTCCATCTCCGTCTTGATTAACCCTCCATCGCAGCTCCACCTCAAAATTTTTTCTTATCGACGAGGTCAATATCATGAAAGATAAGACTATGCGTGCCTCTAGAGGTTGATTTCTTCTTCTTCCTTCTTCCTTCTCATATTTTACATTTTCTCTCTTCTATTTGATTCGCTTCTGATTTCGTTGATTTGTTTGATTCCCCACATTTAGTTACAGATTTACGGCCATTTGAACCCTAATTTGTAGTGTGCTGGTTGTAGGTTGTTGTTTTGTAACATGTCCATCGAGGCAGGTTGCAAATTGATTGGTGAGCCAGTAATTGTTTCTTTTAGAGCCTTAAAGCCATATACCATATCCCTACAAACACAATAGCTATATAATTTTTGTCCTGCTTATCATGCCAAGTTTCCACTTTGTTTTAGTACTATAGTGTGCATTTTACAAGATTTGGTAGTAAATCAGGATTCGGTGTTGCTTGGAGGACAGCGAATGTGGCCTAATTCCACCAAAGATTATGTTCATGTTCTACATGGAAGGTACTGAGTTCAAATTCAACTTTACTGTTGGATTTTGTTTTTAGAATCTCTTTTTTTTCCTGTTTGTCTGTAGCAAAGCCTTTTCATTGAAACTCCATTTATTGTTTAATCCTGATTTATTCCTGGAACCTTAGTGAAAACTCTAGTAGCCCTCCATAAAAAAAATGGTTTGTATATTTTGTATTGTTATAAATTGGGGAAATTCATATTCTATACTTTATGCCTGTGGTATCCCTTTATATCTGTTGCATCTTGTACTGATTCATATGTTCTGCGACTCAACTAGCTCTATTCTTTATGGAAGTTTGTAGTCAAATGCATGGTTAATAGATAGTGATGCAATGTTTACAGATATGGCATTCGAGGTTCCATGGGAGAGGTATAAAGATTTCAACTTTGTTATGCACGGATGGAATGAAATTGTCTATGATCAGAAAAACTGGATTGGATTGAATACTGGAAGTTTTCTGTTAAGAAACAACCAATGGGCTTTGGATTTGCTGGATACTTGGTCACCAATGGGTCCGAAAGGGAAGATTAGGGAAGAAGCTGGGAAATTGTTGACTAGAGAGCTTAAAGACAGGCCAGATTTTGAAGCTGATGATCAGTCTGCAATGGTATACATCTTGGCTACACAGAGGGATAAATGGGATGACAAGGTTTACCTCGAAAGTGGATACTATTTGCACGGTTATTGGGGAATTTTGGTTGATAGATATGAGGAAATGATTGAGAATTATCATCCTGGTCTTGGTGATCATCGCTAAGGTACTAACACCATCTCTTGAGCTTTGATACTGTAATGAATTACTGGATGTTAATGCTGAATGTTAATGATGTCCATTGTTTGAAGTACAGTATATGTTAAGTTACATATGGCTGTTATTTTTTCCTTGCTGTAGTGATGGATAAATTATTTCCCTTTTCACATTTTTCTTAAGTTTAGTATTGGTAGTGTTTAAATTATATTGATTCTGAAAGATAAGAAAAGCCTCAAATTGTTATTATCTGTAGCCTTGGTTTTGTACCAGCTGAGATGTTTATGGTTTTAGTTTATCCGCCTTATGTTGCTATCATGGTGGATGCGCTTTGATGTGCTATTTCGGTGTCGGTTACATTACCAGCCCAGGACTAGATTGATTTACTCATGCCAGAACTAGATTGATTGAGCTCAATTTCCTACTAAAATCTTTGAATGACATGTGGTTCATGGACTTTTATTGTGAAAGTTTTGGATTGATTGTTGTTTTTTCTGGTCTGTTGGCATTATTCTCACTTTTCAGTTTACAAATGCATGCATATGATATGATATGAACTTGGATATGGCTCGTATGCTAATCAGAAGCTGCAAGTGTACTATTATAACTGGGTGGTCAACACTAAGGATAGCTCCTGTCTATGAAAGAAACAGAAAAAACAAAATATTGTACAGGTTATTTTGAACAATAGCAATGAAAAGTGGTCATGATCTTAGCCTGTTTTTGTATTACTAATGTTGTCTTGTCTGTCTTTCTGCTGGATTCATTACTTGAGTACATTTTTTGGTTTTTTTTTTAACTTAAATGTCTTTAGGGGTTTGTATGATGCACTGCAGTGACTTCTTTAGCATCTTATGACAACTATACCAGCGGTCATGCATTAAAAGCTCTTATATTATAAAAAATATTCTTATATTGTAATAAAGACTCTATATTACCATATTAGAGTCTTTCTGATTCCTGGCTGACTTCTTATTATATGAACACTTTTATAACAATTGTCTTTATACTCGTTTTTTAATTTGTGCAGTCTCCGTGATGCGATGCAATGAAGATAATTCTAGTGAAAATGAGATGCAATGAAGATAATTCTAGTGGAAATGAAAATCTCTTTTAGAGAGTAGATTAGGACATTTTAGTTTTATATCATGTATATTTTACTTTATCCTTTTTTTATTTGGATACAATAAAATATATTTCTTATAAATTATCGAACTTAAATAATTTTGAATTGTATCGAATTTCAATATTATTATATTAATAACATTCATTTTATTAATATAATAAAATGTAAAACTAAAAAGAGTTATCTAATGTGTCAAAAGTGTTGATAAAACAAAAAAAATGTAATATTCAAATATGTTGCCTTTTACATGATAAATGTTGCCAAAGAAGAAAAAATGTAATAAGTAAAAGAGTTGGCATTTCATATAAAAGTGTCGCCACATCATGTGGTAGTGTTGTTTCCAAATGCCTTCGCCAACACCTAAAAAATGTCGTTAAAAGTCAATAAGTGTTACTATAGTGTCCTTTGCCAACACTTTTTGATATGTAGCCACAAATGACTAAAAGTGTTGGCATAGGGACCTATGGTCACGCCGCCCTATCCTACTCTTTTTTTTATATAAAAGTGTAGCCAGTTCCCCTAAGGTAACACATTTTTTATATTAGGCGATACTTTTTCGGTGTTGGCAGAAGCTATATATGGTGTAGTGTCGATTCGGATTCCTTGGATTGATTGCTTACGTAAGATGGAAGCCATGAATATTTTTGTCTCTCATATCTACAGAGAAGGAAACTGCATAGCCGACGCTTTAGCCTATATGGGTAGATCTTCAAATTTATTTTGGTCTGATAGATTACCGGATTGTTGTTTAGATTTTTATTTCCATGACGTAGCGGCCGATCTAGTTATCGGTTTATTTGATACTCTTGTATTGCTTGTATTTTCTTTCTTATCTTTTAATAAATCGTGAGTTCGGGTTTGTTTTTAGGGTTTAGCGGGGGTGCCAACCTAGTTGGGATGCTCGCCCCCTGAAAACCCCGTCCTCGACCTTTATTCAAAAAAAATTCATAGCATGATAACATACACTTGGAATGTATTTGTTGATGTTACTTTTAGTAAGTTGCAACTAATAGTTTTTTTCTAGTATTTTTTCCACCTACAGCATTAAAGGCGTTTACTTTTTCTATGTAGCCTAAGGGATTGAATATCTTTTTATTCTTTTTCGTCGTTCTTTTGTATGAAAAGCAAAACAAGAAAAAAGAAACAGAGACAAATATAATTTTTGGGTCCATACCTTAATATACCAGACATATGCTTGCAGATCGGGCGAATCTTACTTTTTTTAGTACCACATTGGTAGTGTGTAATATAGGCTTCTGTAGAGCTTCAAGGTATTCAAGGAATATAGTAAATAAGATCTTCTATTGATGATCCGTTTGACACTTTCCTGATGGTTAGATTTGTTAGTGAGACTTGAATTTTGGCTATGAATCTTAATGACGAGTTAGAGGAAACGGAAATTGCGGGTTTCAATTCACAAGCGCAGATTTTATTCTGCCATTATGCTATCACAATGAGCTTGACAAGTAAGTTTACCTCTGCACCAATGCATAATGTTTCCCAATTTTTTATATTAATTATCTCTTATCAAAATGAAACTCTTTAGAAATTATTTTACTGCATG
This sequence comes from Euphorbia corollata, assembly GCA_948277035.1. NCBI lineage: Eukaryota > Viridiplantae > Streptophyta > Magnoliopsida > Malpighiales > Euphorbiaceae > Euphorbia > Euphorbia corollata. The sequence goes on from CAOJBI013130196.1 coordinate 10,547, forward strand.
TTCTTATGTAAAGAAATAAATGTGTAATGTCATTGAATGTTCATTGTGTAATGTTATTGAATGTTCGTTTTTATATTGTGCCTCATACCTGAAATTCGTGTGGGCTTAGTATGATGGTGAGTGAAATACATGATGATTTGCCGACGAACATTAGAAATTTGAACAGTAGATGGAATTCTGGAGACCCAAAGGATCATGCACATGGAACTACTTATCTGAAATTCTTTGTACATGTAATTACAAGACTGGATGAAGAAATTATTATTAATTAATTGATGTGTCAAGTCAATATAATTGAATAATCTATGTAACTTTAAGGTATTAATTTAGTTAATGGTATAATATAATGTAGTTTATATTATTGATCAAAGTTAAATTAAGTTGATTAAATGTATTTGTATATTTAATAGACAATTAAATAAATTCATATGTCAAATAATTTTTTTAAATTAAATTAAGCATAAAGTATAGAACACTAAAATAATTATTTGGCTAAGTTTAGGTAATTAAATTAATGTGCAGAATGTCAATTTATTTGATTAAATTTTAATCGTAATTTTATATATGTTGGGTTAATATGTAAATTGTGAAAATTGACAAATAAATTCGTTTAAGGAATTAAACCTACCAACTCCATATAAAATAAAACCAACAATATTTAGTTATTTAGTGTATAAATACACAAAATAAAAACAAATTAAAATTTAATTCTAAATTATGGAAAACGTGAGCATCCATCACGGTTATGTTTTCGATTACAATTCCTTTCAATTGGTAACCGAACCTAGTTCTATCAAGAAGGTTTTTGAAGTTTCTTGATTCTAATTGGTTTTCCATCTCGATGGAAAAAGTTTTGAGATTGTTCTTGATGTTTTTTCTATTTTTTCTCAAGTTAATTAATTGACAAGGTTAATGTAATTATCGGTTTTGAATTTAGTTAAAAGATTAATTTCTTGATTTGTGAAAGTTTTCTTTTCAGTAGAATATGTTTCGAAATCATTCCTTTGAGTTTTTGGTATTTTTCTCAAATTTGCTGGTTTGATTTTGGTGGCTGCGATCATGAATTATGTTTATTGGGGTTTTAATTAGTTTACGTTTATTTGATTATAATATACTCCATCCATTTCAGTTTAAATGTGGTTTTAGAGTTTTGCACAAAAAAATTAAGAAACGGTTTTATTACATATTAAAACTATTTAATTAACCTTTTATATTTATCCCAATATTTAATTCAATGATTGATTATCTCTTATCTTTATCATATATAAAAGTCCATTCCATCTTAATTACTCTTTTCAATGATTATATCTCTATGAAGTCCATTTTCATCTTAATTACTCAAATTTTAGTTACTGAAATTAAAATTTATCAATATAATTTTTGAGTAGCAGTAACTTCATTCATTTAATAAGTGGCCCATTTCACCTAATATTTTAGAAGTTTTTTTTTTTTAAAAAAAATTGCTTCATTTGGGCTTACAATAATAACAAAAGAAAACCTTATCCCCACCCCACCTGAATATGGACTCGAACTTGTGACCTCTAAAATCATAGTTTCATGTTTTAACTAATTAGGCCAAGATATTTGCCACACCTAATATTTTAGAAGTTGATCGCTGACATTTATTGTGTGTTTTTTTGATGTTTTTTCATGGTTCCAAGAACCATGAAAGTCTAGTTTTTTTAACCATAGATTTGGTGGTTCTCCATGGTTCTAATTTTTAGGTTACAAAAATAACCTTATCAATTATTACTAATTAACCTATAAACCTAGAATACAAATAACACGTCTCTTTGCATTCTCTATATTCACGGCCACTTCTCCATTCTACTCAACCAAATTGCTACAACCATCTCTGCTACAAGGTATTTCTTCTTGTCTCCTTCGATTTTACTGCTACGTCTCCGTTGTATTGTGTTATCATGGCTTGCTTATGTTTTCCACTTTTTCTCTTCAGCTAATGTTTGTTAATTAGTATTTGGATTTGATTATTAGCCTATAATTGGACAGTAGCTTACGTTATTAGTCTATATTGGCATATAATTTTGATAACATGGATTTGCTGGTGGAGGTAAGAGATTTGTATTGAAGTTTTTCAGCGAGTTTGTGATACAATTAATAATGAAAAAAGAAGGTGTTACAATTTTTGGTTTGGGACTATCAGAAACTTGAGGAGATGAATTAGAGGGATAGAGACAGAGGTTTGATGTTTTTTTTTACCAACAAAAAGTTCACAGTTAAGTTAGACTTGTTAGATAATATATAGACGTTGAAGAAATTATGTGGGAGCTTGAATTGTAAAAGAGCTTAATAATATGTTAATTTGATAGAATGGATATTTAAGCAATTTTATTATTATTTGAGCCATACTATACCATCAAACCAAACAAAAAAAATTAAAAAAACCATACTATACCATACTACGAAGCCAAACAAAACAATTTATGAAACCATACTATATCATACTATACCATTCCATACAATACTTTAATGAATCATGGAGAACCGTGAACAAGGCCAGTGTTCCAATTCTTTCCACCATTTATTTCTGTTAAATTTTCCCCATCTCTCCTCTAAGATGTCACACTACCTTCGTAATTGCATTATTTACTTCGGATCCTTGAACATTTTCTGAATCAAAGCAAGATTCGTTGACTATTTCTTCAAAGCATATAGCAGCTCCTGGTTCGTAACTGCATAATTCCCTTTGAAATTTTGAACATATGATGGATCTACTTTATAGAAAATTGGTAGTACTCTATGTCCCCTCTGCTTCATGGATTCATGTATTTTCTCAAGTTCTTTCATACAAAATGGCGATTTCGGAAAGTTTTGTGAGAATATGACAATTGACATGGATGTTTCTTTGATTATTTGAAGGAGAGAACTGGTGATATCTTTTCCTCTCTCAAGACGATCATCTGTGAAAACGTAAACTTGCTTAGAGCGCCTAAGATCACGGGAGAGATGGCTGAGGAATTTGCGACGCACATCTTCTCCACTGAAACTAATGAATACTTCATACTTGTCTCTTCCTGTCAGAGAAGAGGATTTCAAGTGATCTGGTTTATATCATGAGAACACTCAAAAGTTGTCAATTTTGCCTTCTCCATTAAGATAGTAGAAGTTTGTGAAAGTTATATATTGGGCAGCGTGAATTTTTTTTTGGATGAAATCAATTAACAAAAAGGACGGGCTCCGCTAGGGTTTCGTTACCCTTAGGCGGCTATCTTCTCCGTAGGCTTGATGGCCGCCGTTCACCCCTCACCTATTATGGTGGCTTCTGGTGCCAAATCCTCTTCTTCTTGTTAGGATTACAGCACAATTATTTACCGCTCAATCATAGTTACTCTCTCGGAAAAATTTAATTGACAAGTGAAGAACAAAAATAAGCAAGAAAATAATAAATGGACACAAAGGTTTAACGTGGTTCGGCCCGACTGCCTACTTCCACAACCGACGATCAAAGAAATTCCACTAAGAATAACTGGAGATTTACAAGACAACTCAAGTGTTTACACTTCCCGATGACCCAAATACTCTCAGAGAAAATTACTGAACTCAATTTTCTCTAAACTCTCTCTAAACAACATTATACTCAATTGACAATTCTGTATGTCAATTACTAATTTGAAGGATGCAGAACAATACCATTTCTAATGGTATATATAGGAGAAACCCTAT
>CAOJBI013131784.1:0-12640 GCA_948277035.1 Euphorbia corollata
AAAAAAAAACAAGTGTGGTGTTGTGTTTCTAACTGGGGACTTCCCCACTATCCAAGGAAGGAATTGGTCCAAACCTATGGATAAAACGAATTTTCCGATTCAATGACTAGTGTCTACTGTACAATTTACTGGCACTTCAAATACATCTTTGCTGATATCAGGGCGCTTCTAATAACCCTGATGGAACAAAGAACATCAGAATCCCAAAGATTATAAACTGCACAAAATTGATTAGGGACACAGCTCACCAATTGCCAACTGTTAAATCTTCATTTCATAGAGCACTTCTTCCTGATTCACTCACTCATTTCTTTGCATTATATATCACATCGATCGATCATGCCACCATCATCCTATACTTCAAGGTATGGCCTTTTGCGAAAAATGCAAAAGGAAAGAACATATATCTCAGTAAACAAATTCACTTTTCTACTCCGAGTCTGAGTCAATAGATAGATACAACCTCGGTCTCACAGAACGTTTCTGACGAGGAAATGTGAAAGGGCTATCAGATCTTTGCCGACTTGCCTTCTCTGATCTATCATTCATACCAAGTAGCAAAGAAGCTGCACAAGCAGCAGACATTATCATGGGAAAAAAGAGTGGAGACTGCATAATAATTAACGCAATACAAGGTATGATCAAATAGAAAAGGCACTCCCCCAAATTATCCCACTTCGCTTATTGCACCCTTAAACTTTGAAAAGGTCTTCATAGCTCCCTCATGTTGGCAAAAATGTACCATTTTGCTCTCCCACCACCACATGTCAACTTCTGGTTGGTTTAATGTTTCAAAGATGTCATTTTCCCGTTTCCTCTCACCAATCAAAATCTAACACATATTGTTACGTATTTTCAAGTTGAGGGAGTTATGAGGACCTTTTCAAAGTTCAGGTGAAATAGATCAAGTTGGTGGAGCTGATGATGCATTTGGCCAATATAAAACTAAAATTGAATGGTTCTAATGAACAAGAAAGGGCACAAACCAGTATCAGCCAGCGAATCCACGGCACCATCTCTTGATGGAACCTGGGGCCCTAGATTGAGTCCACTTGCAGGAGCTGAGTCAGTATGACTTTTAGGAGTGCCACTTCCTCCACCAAGCCTCAGAGAGATCCAATCCTCTGTGCGGACACCATTAGATACATCAGCTTGATCCCTCAAAGCAGAATGTCCAGACTCATCCGAAGGCCTAGTTGGAAGAAAGATTTGAAGAGATGGATCTTCGCCACCAAATGCTAAGGGATTATCAACTAAGCCATCATTGAGATCAGCATCAGATCTACCAACAGAAGAATCTTGGACTATACTAGCAGGTCCCATGACAGTATCTGTAGCTAAACTATAACCATTCATTGACATAGGACACTCAATCGATCCATGCTGCAAATCAACCAGCCCATCTGGGACATCTGAATTGAATAACTGGAATCCAGGGCCAGCTTGGCTTCCAGTAGGCAATGGCCATAGGGGCATCCCAAATTCATCATCACTGGGATTTAGAAAGCCCAATGCATTCCCAACTGTAGGATCTTCAGGAAAGGAATTAACAATACCAGGAGGGGGCAATGAAAAGGCAGCCCCACCTATATCAGTTTGACTATTCTTGTAAGCTGCAGCAGCAGATGTCATCAATAGATCATTATCATCATCCGAATCACTAAGAACAATAACCTCTGCATCCCCGACTGGTGCAGTGAAGTTTCGGTCAGAAAACCCATACGCTGATAAAGAATCAAGTTCAATCCCATTGTTTGTAAAATCAAAATTCCCACCACCGTCCTGATTTACACTTGGATCCTCACCATCTCGGCCACTGCCAGTGGCACTGCTGCTCATTGGGATAACTTTCTGCTCATGGTTTCCAAGCTTTTCGAGAGAGGAGGTATTCAGATCCTCAGGTTTACTCACTTCCCAGAAACCATTGCGGTTTTTCCTAATTCCTAGTTTCAACCCAGTACCATTATAACCTTCTGATGTACCTTCCTGCTTGATATGTTTTTCTATTTCAGCTTTTACTTTCGAATCTCCATTGGCTACACATAAAGACCCATCAGGTTTGTGCCACTGTGCAAGGTCACCAACTTCCCTGCGCTCAGATTCTGTTTTAGTTTTGACACGCCAAGAACCTTCAGGCTTCACCTCAATTTCTGTTATATCTTCACCACAATGCCGCATCTGTACCCATCAAATTAAGAATATACTATAATACCGAGGACGAATGGATCCAAGAAAAAATATGACAGGATAAAAATAAGGCATAAAAAAATACCTTGGAAGTAATGCGATTGAAATATGGGTCAACTATTACATTCTCCAAAGAATAATTCTTAAGGCAAATGGGACACTGCCACTGCATGTAGAGCAATACTTTGTCAGTGATACAAAAAACTACAATATTCTCTCAAAACAGAAAAACAAGTAAGGAACTAGCCTTCCGAGAACGCTGGTTCATTTCCACGAAAACCTCAAGATCAAAGCATCCCATATGAACACAAGGTTTGAATCTTCCAGCAACCTTCATTCTTGAACCACTCATCTAAACATCAGTGTACAAGGAAATTATTTAATTAACAAGCTATCATATCAATGGAGAGAATATTACTCTATTTCTAAATACATTAACACACTTCAGTAAGTAAACAGGAAGAAATACTTCATTCTGACAACATTTACTAGGCAGACAACTCCATAACGGGTTTGTTCCTATCCGCCATACGTCTATTCATTGTAGCGTTCAAAATAAAATATCAAGTAACAAGAATAACAAGTACAACCATCCATTGAAAAAAATATTAATTAAGCATGTTGGCTGACATGATTAAAAAATTTTAATCCAAAGAAAACACAAGGCAAGTTGAAGACTAAAGTAAGCGATCTTGGATTCTATATTTAAAATAATGATAACTTACAGGACAACGTAGATTAACAGAAAAAGAGTCTGCAACGACTTCGAGGTCGCTGTCACTATCTGCATTATCTTCTGCTCCCCCAGCACCACCACCAACACAACGGCAAACACGAGCAAGTGCATCTTCAAAACATTCGCCATCCAACTCCTTAGGAATCAAGTTGAGTATCTACACAAGAAAACAGCTCATGAAAGTTCTTGACAAAGATTAGGTTACGCCATTACGGAATGACAGGAATAAAATGTAATTGCTCCAAATAAAGCCAACAGACAAGAAGAAAATGATCCTTTTCCCCAATCAAATATAACCTCAGGAATAAGGCGTCAATCATCACTACACTGTTTTGCAACTGTTCAAGCTAAAGAACTTCAATGTTCTACAATTGATCTTTTCCCTTGTCCAAAGCAAGCCTACTCTTACAATTTTGGTAATATACATGATGTATTTTTTTCAAAAGGCTATTGACCAATTTAAACCATGAAAATGAGGTCAGAATTAGAATAGACCGATATATAACTCATGGTTTCTATTGACAACATTTCACTGATTACTTATTCTATGCATGGACTATTCCAACTAAGACAACGACATAAAATACAGAACAAAAGTTTAACAACCGAGTCCTGAATGATTATAAAAATAAATCAACAAAATGAGGCTCTAATCAACACAACATTCAACACAAAAAATAAGTAGAAAGTAACTTTATGAGTATTGCATTTAAACATGCGTGAAAAAAAATGTGATGTTTTCTTTAATGCTTAATTTTCTAAAGGTAGAAATCTAGTTCATTTCTCTTCACATAAAAAAAAAAAAGATAAAACTGCATCGTGCACACTAGACATCAGAGTGTGGGAAGCTAATTACCTGTTGAACAGTTCGTCGCTTCACTATTCTAACTCCTAGACAGAAGATACGGGCGTCACATCCGTTTAATGTTATCTTATTGATGCCATCTTTTGCACATGGAGTGATCTAATGGAGACAAGAAATTAGTGCAAAGTAGAAAGGGAAACCTATGAGAAGGCACAAAATGATTTAATGACCAAATGAATCTTCAAAATAAAAACTCTGTTTATGTACATTTTACTTCCAAAGAGAATATCAACTTAAAATCATAAGCAATCTCTAAACAATTAATAAAATGAAGCTAGAAATACTAAATGGGAAACACAGATGGGCAAACTTACAACTGGGCCATCATCCCGGCCATTGGCACCCAGCAACTGTGATCCAGGTCTATTGATAGCACGAACAGGCACACCTACGCCATAAATAATATAATGAAATTAAAACATCAACATAACTAAATAAAATGGAGACTAGATTAAGTATACAGTGTGATGTATGATATCAAACATAGGCAGCAAACAATTATAACAATTTGCAGTATACAACAGGCATAAACTACAGCTTCAGCACAGACAAAAACACAATATCCAAAAACTCAAGAATATGTAACAATTTCACCATAGAAAAGCAGAGTGAATGTTGATGACCAACGGAATGCAATTCTACCATACCATTAACCTGCAAATCTGCATATTGTGGCCACTGCATCCTAAATGAAACCTTGTCATTCAAAAGCATACACCATGCCTAACACCAACCATCACGAAAAACAAAAACAAATTTTCAGTACATTTATAATTGAATCCAGCAGATCAGTAGAAGATGGAAAACCTGTGTACTCTAACCAACCTGAACATCATACTCCGGTTTTGTCAACAAGTCCTTGTCAGCCCTACTTAGTGGAAATGTCTTGTCCACACTTTGTACTGGGCTTGAGCTGAAAGAACGAAATGCACCAAAATAGACTCGAGAATAAATGTTGACATGAAATACAGTAAACTCATTTATCTTTTCAATCCAAAGTCAAACAGGGGCAGTGAAGAGTTATACACGGTAGTGCATATTTCCTAATTCTGAATCCAATGATACTAGTCAGAACTCAGTAGTGTAGATGTTAAGCGTTCACTATTCGAGAATATGAGCAAATTATAGGTCAAATGATATTTGCTTTAGCAATTTTCATGATGTTTATACTTTGTTTCAGTTTTTCACCTACTAAAACTCTCTTAAATGTGACAATTCAAAAAACATATGCTACACTTACCCATCAGCTGGAATAGTAGTCACCAACTTCACAGGCAACAAAGGATTTGCAACAGTAACCCAAAATCTGTACATTGGAGAATACACAGAACAATTTTGGGTGATTAATTACAAAAGCTTTGCATACTGATAAACTCAACTGCAAAAGAAAGCACTTACAATGCACCGAGATCACTCAAAAGCCACATTTAAAAGAATGACTCGATGAGAGTCCAATATACAGTGTTTTCAAGGCACTACGCGCAAACGAGGCGATAGGGGGTCCTTGAGCCTAGGCGCAAGGCGCAGGGGCACACGAGGCGCATTAACTTAAAAATGTAGAAACTAGTAAGTTTTTTATATAAAAGAAAATTCATCATTCAAAGTTTATAGTAATAATTCCTAATTCCTATCAATAAAAAAACACATATCAATCATCAAGCTCAACATCCACATCTTTGTTAGAATCACTCTCAAATTCATCATCAACAAATTCCTCCTCCTCGTCCTCCTCAACATAATCTTGTGGAGCTTCATCTTCATCTTCATCATAAATAAAAATACTCTTTCGTTTTCGAGTAGAAACAATAAAGAGCAGAGGAGTCGTTTAGAATTCTAAATTCTAATTTTATGAAGTTATCGTGATTTGTAATAGTAATTTACTAATTAGGTGTTACTTTTGTTTGAATAGAAAAGGAAATAACTAATAGATAAATTAGAATTTAAGTAAAGTTAAAATACCAATTAGGCAGTAGGAGAGTTAGAGTTAAAAAAGAAGTGATAACTATTTAGGTAAATAAAAAACAGAAAATTATATGTATTAACGCCTTATGCACCTTATGAGCCTCAGGCGCGCCCTGAGCCTGAAGCCTTAGTCATACAGGCGCGCGCCTAGCAATAGTTAAGGTGCCTGAGTCGAAGAGGCAAGCGCCCGAAGCCTCAGGCACGATTAAGGCGCGCCCTTAACAACACTGCCAATATAGCAGAGCAACATCACAGAAAGTTGAAGATTTAGCTAATATACATCAAATCAAATGGAACAAACCCGATTTTACAACCATAACACCATGAAAACAGAAAATGGCTTCAATACACCCTTTATGGATTTAGGTTTTTAGCTTTAGCACAAAGCATTCAACACTTCAGCATTCTACCTACAGGAAAGAGGGGATTAAGGTTTTTAGCTTTAGCATAAAGCATTCAACACTTTAGCATTCTACCTACAGGAAAGAGGGGAATCTTACACTTCTTAGTTCAACAGTATCTAAAGAAGTCCTTCCAAAAAAATGTTCCAGCCAACAATGTAAAAACTACAGTACTGACTGAAAACAGAATAGAGAACCTCCTCCATTTCTAATGGCCACAACGTCTTTCCTCATCTCTCTAAAATACAGGCTACAGCTTAAAAGCATTCTTCATACTATAGGATATAACATTCAAACAAATCCATGTCCTACCGTTATAGCTGATTCCTGCAAATCTATATTTCACAAGACAAATATTTGCTCCCACTTCATTCTTAAACTTGATTTTCATACTGCCACCTTTTCAAAACACTGCAATCAACAAACAGACCACTAAACCAACAAGCAATCCCTTTGCATTGTGATGCCATTATTTTCTAATTTTCTTAGCCTAAATCCAAGTACAATTAGAATCCGAGCAAAACTTCATTTCCGAAATACAACATAAGACAAACAATTTTTCACAGGCATTGGCAAATAATTATAAGAGTATAGTGAGAGACAATACGGGTCAGCCCGGCTCAGTCGGCAGAGCTCACAATAAAACACATCTGGAAGTTGTGGAGTGTTGTCTGCTGGTTTTTCAGGAATAATGACACAATTCATGTGCTGCCATACTCGACACCTTGGATCCTCACACTGCCAATAGAAAAGGGCACAGTGTGACATTTCCAGTACAATAATAAACTACAAAGACATAATTCCACATTAACAGGCACTCGTTATAAAAATAAATAAACCATGACCCATCAGCATGTCATGAAATATAGAGTTCTTGCCTAGGTGCTCAAACACACATACCTAACGGCCTTTACTTGAGCACCTAAGAAAAAACTTGATGCCTACGCAGACATAAAAATATGCAAGCTACTTCAAAGGCATGGCTATATAAGAGTGATGGAATACAAGTACCAGATTTCACGCGAAATATGAAACATCATGTAATGTAGAAGAACATCAAACAAAAACTTTCAAGAAGTGAAGAAATCTAATGCAACAAAACTTTATACTAGATCAATGGTATACAGTATACTTGTTGTAGTTTTGCAGTTCTCTGAAATGGAGACTGTTCAACAAATGTGGAAGTAAAAGTAATACAGAGATGACAACATTTAGGTTTCTAATCAACATGAAAGATGAAACCATAGACATCGCATGCGTATGGCTAAAACAATGTCGTTAAGTCTACCAAAATTTAAACCATCCTACTAACATTTCAAAAAGTACTAATTCAACTCAATTTTTATTCTTATTGAAACTGCAACTTAAAAATAAAAATAATTTTTAAAGGATCAAGATATAAGCATAAACCTTAATCAGAGATTCTTGCTCTGATATGCTTCCACATACACAGCGAACTTTTGAATCTAAATGAACAGCATCATCCATGTCTGCTTTAATTACTGTCTTACTGCAATCCAAGACACCCTGTCCCTTGGAAGCTAACTCAGTAGCCCCTGAAACCTGCAGTTTTCTGCTATTATAAAGTGCATGTTAGTGAAAGTGAACAGGTACAAGACAAAGAAGTTCAAGGAAGCACCTTCACGAAAATTCAAACATTAAATATTTAGACTGTCATACAAATCAATCACAATAATAATAAGCATAATACATTTCCAAAACCTGAACTTTGTTTACATTTTCATTCTATAGATCCGAGTACGTTTAATTTTTTTTCATTTATAGATTTGTGAACATTTCGGTCAACCCATATAAAGTTCGACTTTCCATCCTTGCACTTACTTTTATTCCCTTTTCAATGCACAGAAATGGCAACAGGGAGGGGATTTTCTATTTCCTTCTCCCCTGAACAGGATTGGGAATTGCCATACAATGAGGATGAAGATGGCTACTTCATCCTCAAAATTATGATGTAATCTCACACTGACAAGTATGTTATACACAAATAACTAGTTTTATGACTTAATCACTTAACTACGTTAGAAGTTAGTTTGTGTTATACTACTATGAACCGAATTCAACGTAACTCATACCAAGTCTACTGTAAGCCTTTACAAAAAAAAACAAAATATCCAGCTAAAATAGGAAAAATTTCCTCTCTTGAGGGTAAAGGGGTTGTGAGTGGAGACTGCACAAAGTAACCCCCGCCATCCTCAACCATATAGGCATATAGGGCATGAAGAAGATGCAGATCCGAAAATATTTTTAGATTTTAGGGACTCTTCACTGGTCCTACTATAAATATGCTTGATCGAAATTATGGATATATATTTTTCTTTTTCTTACAAGGACCACAATGAAAATTATCCTTCAAGTTTTAAGATGATTAAAAATAAGGTGTTTAAGCTTGTGCTTTCATGAAATACAAGTACATGGGACTCGACAGAATAAAATTGCTCTATTTAGGAGCTTCTGAGAGTGTTTAGTGGCCTAATAACAAAACAATAATAATGATAGTTTAAAAATGATAACTATAATAAATTTCAATTGCAGCAGCAGCCGTACTAATAATAAAGTAATTAAATAAAAACCACAAGTATAAATTTTTACCTGTATATATCATCAACTAGTTTTGCCACATCTTCCTTCCGAACAGAACTCTTCTTTGTCGATCTTGAAACTGCAGATACAATATTCTTATTAAAGTTCACCAATTAGGCAAAATAGATCAATTGTGGATGTGTGACAGCACAAAAAGAAAGCTAAAAAACCCAGAAATATCAACAGATGAATACACAGATCTCTACACACCCTTGCCTGGTAAGCAACCAAATCATCTATCAAGGCAGAAAAAGAAAACTACGAATTACACAATGCAATAATACACAATGAGCAGATAAGAGGTAAATTTTGGGAACTTCGTTTCTATCTTCATAAATTGATTGAGAACTTGGGATTGATAAGTTATGATAAAATGTGATAACTAAGTCCCCATCACAAGGTAAAACAACATGGTTAAACAGGCATACGAAGAATCAAACAGCAAATTGATCACAACTTCACAAGTTTGAACTAAAAGAATATACGTGCCCAGTGATACTGGGACTCTTTAAAAGAGTGGCCGCACCAGGACACGACACAACACGGACACAAAATCCGTGTCGGACTCGGACCAGGCAATGTGCACTCGGTTACTGTCAATTTGTTAATTACAAAAATTAATCACATATTCAATTAGTGATTAGATAATTATTCTTATTGAATATTAGATTTCCTATTAAACTAAACTTCCTTAAATATTTATATTATCTAAAAATCGGGTTATTAATATCAATTAATTCTTTTTCCTAATTTATCAAGGCGATCAATCTCTGTCTAATCTGTTATTTAGTTTAAATAATAATTAACTTTTTTTCCTATTTTCATTCTAAAATAAACTAAAACACAGACTTCCCATATTCTTCTTTTTCTTTACTTCCTACTTAAACATTTTTCTAATTAATCAAAGAAAATTTTGTTATTATTGCATCACTTTTTCTAATTACTGAATTAGATATGCTATTAAAATTTAAATACTGATCTTTTCCTATTAGCATTCGAGAAATTTCTCAAATTTGTTTTAACTATGTATAAATATGTATATATACACGTGAAATTGCCGTTCCCCATACTTGTGTCCAAATTTAGGATAGTGTCCGTGTGTCCAAAATTTTTAAGCTTGCCGTACTAGATTTATACCATAAACTTCTACCAACAAGGTATCATCTCAAATGAAATTTAGTCAAGTTTGCAAAATTAGGAGCTTCCACCTGCATGACACTATTCAAAAATTCTCATCCTCCATAATAAACTACTGAAATAAGCATAACTAATCAATAGATGGCACTGGATGCATAGCATAAATTTATACAGAAACTCGCTAACTTCAGAAGTGTTATCTTTTTATTACAAAATTGGCATGATATTTAAGAGATTTTATCATTTGTTAATATTTAATTTTAGTTAATTAATCAATTTGAATTATTATTTATTGATAATATTTTCATCTACGATACTGTAAACCTATAAATAGGCATAAATAGTTCTTTAATAAAACATGCCAAGAGGTGCCAAGGATACTGTATTTGCAATATGCCTTCTCCAAATTTCTCGATTCATATCTATTCCCTAAATAAAGCTAAGAATGGTATTAGAGCTATACTCGTACGGACTTGTGAGTGTGCTCCATTTAAAGATGGAAGACCTTCTTTCAAATGGTGAGAAGGCACCATAAAGAAGCTTATGGAGAGGACACCAAAAGTTCGAAAGTTGATGAGGAGCATCAACATGTTGAATGGTGAGAATTGCATCATTCAAATTGAAAAGAAGGGCTCCAAGTACCAAAGTTGATGAAAACGGCATCAATATATTGAATGGTGAGAAGGACATCATTCAAGTTGGAGAGAATGGCTCCAAAAGTTCAAACAAAGATGGTGAGAAATAAAAGTGCATCATTCGACAAATGGAGAGAAGTGCTCCATCAAATTTTCAATTACTACGTTTGCAGATTATGAATCAAGAGGGAGTAATAACTTCTGATTACAAAATCAGCATAATACTTTAAGAGCTTTTATCATTTGTTAATAATTGACTTTAGTTTATTAATAAGATTTAGAGTTTCAATTTGAATTGTTATTTATTGATAATAGTTTCAAATATGATATTGTAAGCCTATAAATAGGCATGAATAGTTCTTTAATAAAATGTGCCAAGAGGTGCCAAGGATCAATACGGAATATACCTTCTCCAAATTTCTCGATTCATATTTATTCCCCAAATAAAGATAACAAGAAGTCCCAAAAATAATGCATACAACATCTGGTGACATCGAGAAAACTAACATCTTTAATTCACATTAACAAATTACAAATGTTTCCAATAAGAGTAACCCGTTAAAAATCAGCCATGAAGCAAATATAATGAATGGAGATATCAATAATTGTTTAAAAGGATAACAACACAAATCCTCTAAACTAATGCAAATAAAAACTTACGCAGTTTTAGTATAAGTTTTAGTATCAGAACAAGCAATTTGATAGAAATATATGTGACCTCCAAGAAAATAAACAATAAAATATGTTAGGAAGAAGGAGGTCATCATAGATTACTAAGTGATCCATATTTCTATCCATATATAACAATTTTACTAAATAAATCATCTTCTGCTTAACACGGCAAAGAGAAGAACATTTACCTTGTTCATCTGAGACAAAACTTAATATTCTTTCAACAAGGTCCTACATTTTAATTTACCAAAAAAATCACACAGTAAGTTACGCTGTAAATCTAACGAATAGAAGAAAATACATTAAACGAATTATGCATTGTCGCTTTGTCAGTTGTTACTTTTTAGCTAGTGTGTAAGAAGTTGATGTGTACAACTGGTTATGGCCTTTCTCTGACATGATAAAATTGTTTACAATTTTTTTTAAAAGTACTGTAAGCAGTTTTCCAGTATCTACCTGCTTCTTCCCTTGCTTTGAGAGGCCTAAAGTTGTAAGGGCATCTTTGAGCTCTTTAATCCTGAAATATGCTAATTTTTCCTAAAGGAGAAAATTTTCACAATATCATGAATCAACAGAAAATAAGTAGGAAAAAACTACTGCATACAGACATCACGACATTAGATAACCGTGACAAATAAATACTCAGATAATAAAAACCAATATAATCAGAAAACCCAATATAAGATACACTGTATCCATAGATTGCAATTATCTGTCAACAGCTCCATCAGAAAACACTTCCAAAATAAAGCAACCACTGCCTCTTGAATCAAATGAGAGAAAAATCGCAGTCTAACTAATGACTCAAATCTGACCCGTTTAATTTCTCTGAGTCAGTGATAGAAAAAGGAGGGAGATATTGAAGGAAATACACAATCAAAAATAAAATCCAGAAACTTCAATAATGTTGATTTAATGGGCCTCGTATCAATATATAATCTATTCAAAAGAATACTGTTATGCAAAAACTCTAAAAAACTCAGCAACATCAAAAATCCCAATCACCAGCAACTCCAATAATCACCTAGTTTCATCTCAAAAATCAACAAAAGCAGACTTAAAGCAACTAAATACTGGGTAACTCCAAGTGATACTTGAATTTAAAATACTATAGTTAAAAGAAAGCAATCGCTGCATCAGTCACGAAGCCCAATCACAGATTAAAGCCAAAACTAAAAAGGGATGTCCTCCTAATCGACATCCCTCCAACTTGAAATCAGATATTAAAAACATGCAAAAAGAGAATTTTCAACATTAATTTCAACTTCAACTAAGCAATGATAGTACTAACGCCGTACATAATACTACATAGTGTGCAGAAAGAAATCAACTGTTCACCTCACGCTAAAAAGCTAAACATGAACTTCGTAGAAGGCAATACATAAAATAGAAGAGAAACATCCAGAAAAGCCAATACCTTGCAACTAGTTACCAAATCCATCTT
>CAOJBI013131837.1:0-10012 GCA_948277035.1 Euphorbia corollata
GTAATACTTCTTGATAAGTATCTGAAATGAATCATGATTAATTGTGACACCACAATTTTGTAATTTGGAGAAAAGTTCATTTAATCCCAAATGATTAAAAACTATCTTACTTTGAGTCCTTGATTATCAATAGAATTCATATCTAAATATTTTACTAATGATCTAATCTAATAGAAAACTATCAGATATACATAATTGATACCTAACTCTTCTACAGAAGATATATATCGATTATATATATGTCTACAAATGCCTATTATAAATTTATTGCAACTACATTACAGATATATTAAACCTCTTATAGATTTCTAACGAGCGTTAAAAAGAGACCTAATAGAAAAGACAATCACTGATTACCTTGCAAATAAGCATGAAACAAAATTTTCAAATCTTCTTTCTAATCATTTAGCATTCAATTATATTTCGTTTCATATATCACAAAATATTGAAGACTTCGGAATCATAACACCAGCTATACTGGATCAACAAAACCATTAACATCAGTCTAAGAACCATGAACTAAATAGAGATCTCCTCCATTATTTCGAATCCAATAAAAAATCTAAAACGAAATATAGTTTAGAATAGCACAACAAGTATGAATAACAAAAATAAAATATAAATTTCAATAGACCTTGAATAAGGATCCACATGAATAATAGAAGTAGGAATTTTAGGCAAAAGAACAGATAGATGCGCTTCTAGAGCAATAGAAGGTGAAACCAAATTATGCGGATGGGAAAGATCAAAATGCAGAAAATGAATGGTTTATCAGTAAGATTTAGTTGATTTCCATAAGAAAATCACGATGAGATCTTGGAATCTATCGAGAAAAATCGCTTGACGAAATCATATACGTGAAACTGAATGTAGGAGGAAGATAACGCGTATATAAGTTTGGTTAAACCGTGTATCTGTAATTTATAACAGCTAATATGTAATTAGCCAACTTTGGACAGAAAATATTTTAACAAATCAAGCCAATCATGTAACTAGCCCTTTGTTTGAAAAAGAAGCTTAAATTTAGTTGTAATTGTCTTCTATTATAAGGCTTAGCTGTAATTGACATTTGACAGGTGCTACATAGACATGGGATATACTTGTTAAAAATTTGGCAAGCTCTTTGACTTTCCCCTCTGAAAAAAAAGTTAATCATGTGAAAGAAAAACAAACTAAAAATATTTTACTGCCTATTTTCAGGCTAAGGGTCATTATTAGTTCAATTGTTGTTTTGGTTTGATTCAAACTGAAACGTCATATAAGCAAGCAGCAGGGCAGGGACCGATTGGTTTCTGTAATTTTCATGTCGGGCCCAGTCCCCAGCAGCATCAGCTGTTCATTGAGTAAAATAGGTATCTAAATCTTTGGGGGAAAAAAGTGGTTCCTTTTAAGGAGTATTTATGTTTATACCCATTGTTTGATGCGTGGAAAGATAGATAGATTTCCCCAAAACTATGGGAAACGAAAGAGAAGCTTTTCTGCCCAGAAACAAGGTGAATTTGGCATACTTTAATAACGAAGGGATTGAATTGAAGAGCTTTAAATTATGCCTCAATTGGCTATGCGCTGATCAATCAAACATCTGGAAGACAGGTCTGTCATGGTCAATTTTCTCACTTTTGGCCATTGTATGTCCTATTGTCTCCCACTTCCTTCTTTTGTGCTCCGACTGCGATTCAGAGCACCAAAGGCCTTATGATGCTCTCGTCCAACTCTCTCTTTCTGTGTTTGCTACTATTTCCTTTTTGACTCTTTCTCATTGGTCTCGCAAGTACGGTCTTAGGAAATTTCTTTTCTTGGACAAGTTAGATGATGAAACTGACCGGATTCGTCAGGGTTATCAACAACAGCTCCAGGTATGTCTGGTTTTGCTTGTATCTGTTGACATTGTTTTCCTGTCCAGTTTTTCTTTGATCCGTATGAAAGCACTGGTTTCAGTTATGATAATCTCTGCAAATATTCCATCTGATTCTATTTAATTATACTTGCCCTAGCATATACAAAATCAAAATCTCTCTCCTAGCTTTGGTTGGAATACAACCCAACTATACCGTAGCAACCACACAGCTTCTATTTACCCATGTAGATGCTATCGTTCTCCTTCCTTTTATATTCAATGGATGAAACTAATGATGAGCTTGCCTTCTTCAAACAAAAGAAAAAACGATGGACTTGCATGAACAACATCTGAAATTCGCTGCAGCTGTGTGATAGATTTTAGACACAGCTTGGATTTGATTGCTACCATATAAGACTTGTAAAGAGTTTGAGAGAAATCGAATTGATTATTTCATTGATCAAGCACACTTATATATAGTACAAGATCAAAGCAGCAAAATTTCTTCTAGTTACAAATATTTTGAAGCGGAATTTCCTGCCCAAATAACAAACTTGACAGCTGTATATCTGGGCCAAGATAAGCTGCGGCAGTGAGTAGCTAAAGCTGCTAGGGATAGTTGCTGAAGCTTGCTGACTCAGATGATGTCATAGGCCGATAGGCTGATAATGGGTGATAGCAAATTGCATTCTATCTTGTCCTACTATCATAGTTCATCAGATTTGCAGTAGCAGATAGCGAAAAGCAAACTATTTATTGCAAGAGAAGTTAATATTTTTGTCATTGTTACTTGAGAAATCATTTTTAAACTAATAAAAAAATTCCATCTTGCTTATACCAGAAATATAGTGAGCCAAAATGTAACTTTGATTCTTGCAGATGTCCATGAAATTGCTATGCATTTTTGTCCTGCCCTGCTTTGCTGCTGAGAGTGCTTATCGGGTTTGGTGGTATGCCACAGGAGCTGCTGAAATACCTTACTACAAAAATAAATACATCAGCGACACCATTGCGTGCATAATACAGTTGTGTTCATGGGTGTACAGAATATCAATTTACATCATTGTCTGTATTGTCTACCGACTGATTTGCTTCTTGCAAATACTAAGACTTGAGGACTTTGCTCAAGTATTCCAAAGGGAAAGTGATGTTAGTGCAATACTGAAAGAACACCTTCGCATCAGAAGAAATCTCCGTGTCATAAGCCATCGGTTTCGAAGGTTCATCTTGCTATCTCTCGTTTTGGTCACAGCCAGCCAGTTCTATTCTTTGCTGACAACCACCCGATCGACTGCTAATAACAACATCTTTGAGGCTGGAGAACTCTTGGTATGATTCATGTGAAATGTCAATACCAGATAGTCAGGCACATTGATATTGATTTTATATACTCCTTTTTTTTTCAGTTGTGTTCCATTAATCTGGTGACAGGACTGTTCATATGTTTACGAAGTGCAACGAAAATCACACATAAAGCACAGTCTATCACAAGCCTTGCTGCAAAGTGGCACATTTGTGCCACAATCAATTCTTATGATGATATGGATGGTGAGACTCCAACAAACAGGATTACTAGTAGCCAACAAGCGTTTCCTATGGATATTGATTTTGTTTTGGATGATGATGACGATGGAGAAGAAGATCCAGATAGTGCAAAAATGGTGCCAATTTTTGCACATACAGTCTCATTCCAGAAGAGGCAGGCCTTGGGTTAGTGACTTAGTGTGGGAACACAACACAATTTCTGCTTTTAGGTTCTATTGAAGTATTTATGCCATGGACTAATCATAATTCAATTCTTCGTAGTGACGTATCTTGAAAACAATAAAGCAGGAATGACAGTTTACGGTTTCATGATGGACAGAACATGGCTCCATACCATTTTTGGTATTGAGCTGGCCTTACTGCTCTGGTTGCTCAACAAGACAATAGGTATAAGTTAATGTCATCTACAATCAAAATAATATGTAAAAATTGTTATTATTGAAATTTCTCATATTTTTGTTCTTTTATCATCAGTGAATTGGACTTGAATATGCCTGGAATCAAGTGATTGAAGCTCCAATATAAAGCTATTCATGAAGCTGCAAGGATCAAACAAAAGGCGTAGTTGTTGATAGAGAGAATTAATTACATGGCTGTACTCAAAAGAAACTGCCAGGCTAGCTATACTGGTAACAATTATTATGTTAGGTCATATGATTGTGTGGTTTGTTAAACAAAACAATTGGGACCTGAGAATTTTGTATTAGCCATTTGATATGTTTAAATGTATGTTTGAGACATGTTTCTTTACTATCTATCCTGTTAGCTTCTGGCTTATGCAGTTAAATAGGATTGTGACAGTGCTGGTGATGTACATGTTTATTGATAAATAAAAACT
This sequence comes from Euphorbia corollata, assembly GCA_948277035.1. Lineage (NCBI taxonomy): Eukaryota > Viridiplantae > Streptophyta > Magnoliopsida > Malpighiales > Euphorbiaceae > Euphorbia > Euphorbia corollata. The sequence continues at coordinate 4,221 of CAOJBI013131837.1, forward strand.
TGATTTTTGTTTCTGTTACTAGCTTGGGGTCATCAATTCAATACTTCAGCCGTGAGCTGTGAAGCTTTATTTGTTAAATTATGTTATTTGCGAATGATTTATTTTTCTCTTCAATCAAAAGGTGATCCGTGCCATTGAGATCGATTACGCTTTTATCAAGTTGAAGTGGCTGACTGAGACTTTTCAAAGTCAAAAGCGACATCTAATAGAAATTATTCTAACCATGCATTTAGGCATGCATTATGTTACATATATTAAAGAATACTAACACGAAATAAGAAAATCACCATGGAAGTTTCCATAAGATGAATGAGTAGAAATGTATTAAAATGACATTTTGCATATAAAATTGTCTCTTTTAAGTAAGATTGTTCAAGATTTGCAAGATTGGTCAGGATTTTGGAGTACGAAGTTTAATAAATTAGGATTCTTTTGGTAGGAGGAATAACTATTTTGTGAAATAGAAAAAAAAAACGAACGAAAAGATGTCAAATATCTTACATAATTTGTCTAAAAACCGTCATCGGAAAAAATAACCATTCCTAAGTATTATACATCTCATGGAACAACTATAATAGCGAGGAATAGCTATTACATCCGATGATGGATTCTAGACAAAATATCTTTCCATTTGTTTTTCTTCTATTCCACGAAATAGTCATTTCGTCAACCAAACGAATCCTTATAAATTGCAAAATTATTATTGTATTTTAGATTATGTTGTTTCCTGCTCTTGTGACAAAATTTTCTTTTCTTCTATTATGATAAGATTTTGACTTTTTTTAAAAAATTTATTTTGATAGGATACTTGATTTGTCTGATTTCTTTCGATTGATCAGTCAAGATGTATTACAAATTTCATCATTTTTAAAATTATAATATTTTGTCAAAAAAATAAAAATAAAAATGCAATTTGAGAGTGAAGTACCGATAAGGACATGTAATAAAGAATTTGATGCAATGTTGAAAACGAAACAAATAGCTAAATCTCATTGAGCACACCTTCTTATTATATGATGTTCCAAATTCCATGTCAGTTTCTAAATGTGGCGGAAATGTACTCTTTAGTTCTTAATATCACATATCTCATTTTGATTGTTTAACTTTTTAAAAATGTTAAATTTATTTTCCTCAAATTTTTTTATTATTTTTCTCTGTCCTATCAGAAAGTGATACATGATAAGCTTGCAATTGCACTTTCTCCAAGTTCAAAGCGCTTTGATAAAGATTTTCAAAATTGGAGGCTGTAAATGAAAAGTTCGGGTGTAACTATGCTCAGTAAGTTGAGTATTTATGTACAATAATGTCTTGTTTCCCTACCAAAGATAGATCGATATGGATTGATTGGGAATTTGGGCTGAAATATACTTCATAATCATCAGAAGTTACTCAACTGGTCAAAATCATCACCGGAAATGGAGAAAGAAATAATGCAAATTCAGTTATATAGACGAGCTAGGTTGATCAAAATTCAAAACTGGTTCAATTAATTATGCAATTTATCAATTAGGATTACTTTTACATGCAAATCACAGGCAATGCAATACAAAATCCTTTGATAGACAGAAAGGAACCAATTAGATCTATCCACTCTCATCTCATACAAAAATATCTAAACCAAATCAAATCAATATTATATATCTGTCAACATACATACTATGGTATGATGAAATCCAAAAACTATGGATAGGTTAAAAAAAAGTACTAATGTATAGTTTGCCCCCTAAACTTGTTTTAAAAAATCAAGTGTTCCCCTGAACTTTGAAAAACACCCGGTTACCCCCTGAACTTACAAAAATGTACCAGCTAACCCCATCAACTTGTAAAAAACCACCAATTTACCCCATGATTGCCATGTGCTAATTTTTGGTGGAGAGAGAAAAATGAAATATTTGAAAAGTCAAACCAACCAGAATGTGATACGTGGCATCTAGGAAACATATTGATGCTTTTTTACAAGTTGAAGAGGTAATCGGGTGTTTTTCAAAATTCAGGAGGGCACTTGATTTTTGAGGACAAGTTTAGGGAGTAAAGTATGTATTAGGCTAAAAAAAAAAAATAAAGAAACATTTCGAGGGTAATGAAACATGAATGGTGAACAACCTGCCACTTGTATTTGTATTTACACCAGGAGATGCAACTTGTTCTATAATATTTGTTTTGTTAAATAACTTGTGTAAAAATGATAATAAAATGATATTAGGCATAAATCGCAAGTATAATTGACACACATCCACAGGGCTTATAATCTTACCATCTCTTGAACTAAAAGGAAAGAAAAGACTCGTACTAGTATTTTGCAACTGAGGCCATTCATTTATGACGCAAAAAGGTGTGCCAAACGGAAACAGAAACAGAAAGAGGGTCCAGTTAATCAGTTGGTTACAGTCTTTTCTTCTTTCCGAAAGGGAAAAAAAAAGGGAAAAAAAGCTCCCACCTTTCTTGCTCGGCTCCAGAGAGCGAGCTTAATGATAAGAAAAAAGTGGCAACTTTTATTTATTGGAGCAATCACGTCACGAGCAGTCCCTGAAATCTCTCGTTTGAATTCATCTTCCTAATGTCAAGTGTCTTTCTTACAAAGAGCCGTGAAATTTTCTTCCCTTTCGAACTACCTGCCCTGCATTTTCATCAATTGTATCTTTCTCCACTAATCAATTCCCATATCCCCTTCTCCTTTGATGATAACGTAAAAAAAACTTTAGATGGAAAATTGTCCTTGGCCTGCCTCTATCTGTTACCTCCACAGATTTTGTTCAGCTCTATGACACAATACATGAAAATCCATCTGGCTTTCTCAATTCCCAAAAGAACCCATGTTTTTGAATCAGTTCATGCACTTTCTAAAATCAATTCACACGTTCAGAAGGAGAATACCTTATAGCTAGTCAGTCGCACATCCGATCGTACATAGAGATATAATTGTAATTAGAAATGGCGTTTGCGTGTTTCCATGCATTTCGAAGATCAAAGAGAAAACCAATAGCAATCCCTTCGTCATCAGGGATGAACTCTGAAATGGAGAACATGGAAAAGAGGAGATTTGACAGCTTGGAATCATGGTCAATGATATTGGAATCAGAGAATGTTGAGGCGTGGGAGGTTTCAAAGGAGGATCAGGAGGAATGGACTGCGGACCTTTCCCAACTTTTCATAGGTAATAAGTTTGCATCTGGCGCTCACAGCAGGATTTATCGAGGGATTTACAAGCAGAGAGCTGTTGCTGTCAAAATGGTCAGAATTCCCAATCAAAACGAGGATACTAGAACCTTGCTTGAGCAGCAGTTTAAATCCGAAGTTGCTTTGCTTTCTCGACTCTTTCATCCCAATATAGTCCAGGTATTCCAATTGACTTTTATATATTGCGTTCAAAATCTGTTCAACATTGGGTTTTTGGGGCCTCAAATCACAGCATCACATTAGTTGCTGGCTTTTATATATCCTGTCTTGTCTTGATTGTATAGATTGATCTCCAGAGAATATTGAATCCTAGTCGAATATTGAAACTTGCTATGACTAGATGGTTCACCATCTTCTTTACAGTTCATTGCAGCATGTAAAAGGCCGCCTGTGTACTGCATAATCACAGAATACATGTCACAAGGAACTCTAAGGATGTATCTGAACAAGAAAGAGCCTTACTCCCTTTCTACAGAAACAATACTCAGGTTAGCTCTTGATATTTCACGAGGAATGGAGTATCTTCATTCACAAGGCGTGATCCATAGAGACCTCAAATCAAATAACTTGCTTTTAAACGATGAAATGAGGGTTAAGGTAGCGGATTTTGGTACATCTTGTCTAGAAACACAATGCCAAGAAACCAAAGGCAATAAGGGAACTTATCGGTGGATGGCGCCGGAGATGATAAAGGAAAAACCTTACACTCGAAAAGTTGATGTGTATAGTTTCGGGATTGTGTTGTGGGAGCTTACTACAGCATTGTTGCCTTTTCAAGGAATGACCCCTGTACAGGCTGCATTTGCTGTGGCTGAGAAGGTAACATTCTTTATTTTCCCTACTAATAGCTTGTTTTCAATACTATATTTTACTTTAGAATCAAACGGCTTGTTTGATGGGTGGAATGATTATTCCGTGGAATATAATAAAAATGAATGAAAAATTGTAGAGTATTTGGCTAGCGTACGGATGAAATAACTATTCCTAGCTATCATACATCTCATGGAATAGTTATTCCTTAGGAATAGTTATTGCATCCGTATGCGGATCCTAGGCAAATAGTCTATAATTTTTAACATTTTTTTGTTCTTTTTTTCTTTCCAATTCCACGGAATAATCATTCCGCTGTCATCTGCAAAATACTCTTGGAACAACTGATTGCTAGCTTTTGTGGTGTTGTGAAAATAACAATTCTAAACCAAATTCAAAGTGTCTAGCGTTCCTGTGGTAGCTAGAAAGGCTTCCAACACGCCATGTTCTTGTTTTGTTTTTGGATTTTGGCCACATGTAATGCTGATTAGCTATGCACGGAAATAGAATATAAATGACCATATCTTGTTTTGGTATGCGATTCTGATTTTCCATATGTTAAATAACACATTGTCATGAAACAAAATTTTCTTATTTTCTGTCATTTGGGAAAGGATTCGAACTTTTTTTAGGAAGGACCATGCCAAACTTTGTTAATTTTGACCACATCAATGCCATAATAATATGATATCATGTGAAGAACCCACGAAATCCATAGATGCAAGCCACACTATATATGTTTGAGAAGTGTTGTAGCAGATGATACGGAGAAATTAAGACATAAAGCAGGTAAACTAATAACATTGTTGTTTTGGTGGCAGAATGAACGGCCTCCATTGCCAGCAAGTTGTCAGCCAGCATTAGCACACTTGATAAAGAGATGCTGGGCTGCGAATCCAGCTAAGAGACCAGATTTCAGTTACATCGTATCTGCTTTGGAGAAGTGTGATGAGTGTGTGAAAGAGGGTCTACCTCTAACTTCGCACCCGGGAATGTCCAGTCGAAATGCTATCCTTCAACGTATAAAAGGCTGTGTATCGATGAACTCGTCTATACTTGTACATGCATAGGCTCACTTTCAATTAAGGCATTGTCATCTCTTAATCATTATATAATCACATCATTAAATTGTTTATCATCATCTTGATCTGCTGCTACACATCAATAAGGTCAAAGGCTTCAACTTCATTTACAAATAGCTACAAATACAATGGATGAATATAGTGCTCAAAATTATTATTATCCTATAATGATACGAATCAATAGTTTTTTTCCCCATTGCGACCTCAGAATTTTAGAAAGAGATTACTAATTAAAAGATAGAAAGCTTAAAGCATTCCCTTTGAAATCTCCGATTGATTCTTGGCTAGCGCTCTCATACTCTATCGTTCATACGGGATCTGAGTCAGAGAAAGTGGGGTCGGCTTTGCCTACAAGATTCGGATTTTGCCCATCAAATGGGATTTCATATGTCAACCACTACAGCATGGTGGGTGCGGCTACAATCAGACTTTCTAGGGCTCTATTATAGTATAACAAGGGAGTCGAATTTTTATTCTAGAAGCAATACGTGAAAATACTGGCATAGACCTATTCACTTCCATGAAGTGGGTTTAGACGGTCTTTCCTAGAAATTCTATTGATCGCTATTTATTTAAATACCCAGTACCGGCCTGAAAAATAAGAATTTTGTTCATTATATATTCATAAATTAAATTTGCTAATTATTTAAGATTTTTATATATTATCTTATTATAATAAATTTTAATTAAATATTAAAGACTAAGTAAATAATGCAATTATAT
>CAOJBI013132780.1:0-12553 GCA_948277035.1 Euphorbia corollata
TACAGTAAAAGCTTCTGATATATATACAATATAGTATGGCAGCTATATATATGGATAAGTTTGGTCAAATGAATAAAAACAATATTGAAAAGAAGATTCTTGGAACGTGGAAGGAAAGCTCGAGGAACATACCAATCTAGTAACCTAGTCCTACATCATCATTTAAAAAGACCTTGACGTCAACTCTTTTTTTATTTATTTTAATCGACGGCTCGGATTCATTGATAAAATAAAAATCGTGTGGAATAGTGGGGCGGACTCTTGCATTTGAAGTTCACATAGAGATGAGACTGGCAACCCGACCCAGTTTTTTTTTTCCGCTAAATTGAATATATTGTAATTTGAATAAATTGACTTGACCTCAGTTCAGAAGGATCCTCCAACCTTCTGGGAAGTTTGTTACCCCTTTCATGCTTAGCTTTTTTGCTATATAAATAGGCAAATGGCCCTAAACTAATCCGAGTAAGTATATTCAGCCAAAAGAGAGAGCTTTTTCAGGTGAAACATCGATTTCTAAGTGGTTATCATTAATTAGTAAAAACCTTTGACTACAAATAATAACGACAACTCCTTTATTTCCACCAATGTGAATAGGTTGATACCTTAAAGAAAATAAAAAGTAGCTAATAACCCAGAAAATAGTTTATAAATATCTTATTTTCCTCTTTGGAAAATGATACCTGAAATTTTTTCAATACAAATATATTTAGAATACAACTCTATCAATGCATTAAACTACGTGATAAAATTATAATTCCTATTTTTTTAATTTATTAGGATTTGTTTGGAGCCTATATAAAAAAGTATCTAAATATTTCAATTATTCTTATTCTCCACCTTAATCTCTTCCTAATTTGAATGTCAAAGCATTTTTTATTTGTTTTAGAGGTTCCTCCTCAAGTTCAAGAAGAAAAATTCGGCAGCTTAAATTATTTTCGTAACTGTAGTTATTTATATAAAAGAACAGTAAATATTAGACAAATAATCTTTCTATAATAAACAATAAAAAGCGGAAGAAATAAAGGCGCGATAGGTTTCTTTGTAAAATTTGTATAAAAGAGGGGCAATCAAATAACGTCCTCTCATCAAAGCCGTTGTTGATCTCCTGACTCAAAATTTAAATTTGGGCGTAGTGCGAGTGCTGTTACTTGAGCGGGGAGACTACCTGAATCCCGAAACCCTAATACATTGTTCTCTGCTTCTCTCTTTCTCTAAGTAAGTACCATTCTTTTCAATTATCCGTGTTTCTACTTTCTCCTCATCATCTCTGTTGCTGCTTCCTTTCTGATTATTCCATTCGAAGGACGCAAAAGACTATGGCTTTGAACACTCAAGAATCCAATTTGGTTATCGCGTTGCTAGCCTCTGACCAACGGTCAATTGATGAAATCTTATCGGACTTCACCTCAAAGATTGACCGCTCTCGCCTTTTTACTGTCTGCAATTCTATCCTTCTCCTTTCACAGGCAAGAAACGCTTTCTTCCCGTTTCTTTGTTTTATCCAAGAGTATGCTTTTTCTCCTTTGATTTGTGTTATAAATATATGCAAATTTTTGGAATGGTTGGGGCTTGAGGTTGGATATTATTGTCTCCTTATTTTGATTGACCTATTTTTTTAATTACAAGAAACGCACCTCTGTAGTTCTGCCTAATCCATTATAATTAATCCAAGGTTGTTGGAGATGTTGAGTGAAGCAAAGCACCGCTATGAAGAAGCAAAGCCAAATCATTTTTCTTTTTTATTCTGTGATATTTAAATTCAAGAAACGATTAAAATATATTCTTGGTTCTTAGTTTTTCCTATGCTATCAGTGATTTAGATGAGATTAGTTGGTTTTTAACTAATCTAAATTTCTAATAATTATTTTAGCGGGTGATTTCACTCCTATACCAATCAATTAATGTCTTTTGGTCAGAAAAGTTTTCATGTAATCCAAGGTGTTTTTCTTTTTCTTTTTTGTGTTTCCGTAAATTCTGATGTATTTATACATTCCTATTTTCTTGGTCGCCTGCTAATATAATATCTTTTCTTCTTTCGTATGCATTCTTTTTCCTTTTCCTTTGCTTAGTTTTTTTCTTTATTTTTTAGTTGCTTACTTTTACTGTGGTCATTACATTTAGTCATTTACAGGATCATGCTCCGTGCTATTTATAGTTTTTATTAGGCAATAGGCACTAATCCATCACTGCGGTGTGGTGATCAACGACTAATGGCAAGTTATGTAACTGCAGGATAAAAAGATTCTAAAGTCTCCTGAACGCCTCATTGCATTTGCTATACTTCATCAGGCTTATTCCTCCCAACCATCTTCTGCAAATCCATTCATATCTTATATTGTAAATGTAATTATTTTGATTTGTATATATCAAGTCATGCCCTAAAGTCAGTGAATGGTTGTGTGAATCATTATATTTTTTAACATAGAGGTCCAAGTCAGTTAGATTTTCGTTCTGTTGTCTGTGACATGCATGTGATACTACTGGAGCTTGTAAATACATCTGCTTTCAACCTTTTCTTATATATGCTAATCGAAGGTGTACACTCTCCACATTGACACTGGTTTTAAACTTTGAGCATGTATATTGCAGCACATGAATATGTCTAGCATTCTTGATGCTATGTGTTTAATGCTAGGATGGTTTTGAGGCTGATAATGCCATAATGGGGAGGGTTTAGAGGTTTTATGTGTTTTCATGAAAAACATCTGATATATTGCTGTAGTTCCATTTAGTAAAAAAAAAGAAGGTTACTAAGAATGTGATTTATGGGAAATGTAGAAAACATTCTTGATCTACATACTTCTAAAAGAAATCGTATAAATTTTTCCATATAAGATGACAATGTTATAGATGCAATTTTTGTATGCTCCTCATATTGAACAAGAATAAGGAATTATGAAATGGAAATTCTTTTATAAACATTGAATTGATAATCTGAAACAAGTTAAATTTCACTAATGAGCTAGTTGCCTCGAATCGTTTTCTCAATACCCTCTAAAATATTCATTTTTAGAGAATTCGAGTTAATGCCATTTATAGATTTGGGAAATTTTAGGATATTGTGATTTCAACTGATTTGACTGATTTTCTTTTTGGGTTTTCCTTGTCGTTCATCTTTAATATTGGTTAATCTTCTATATGAATTATGAAATAAATTATCTCTTCCTGTGCCTTACGACTAACACATTGTCTGTCTTCGTGTTGTTACCCTTGAGTTCAGGCAGCATGTGATGAACGAGCTGAAAAATGTGAAAGGGCATTTATTCTGCAGTTATTAGCTTCTGGAGGTTCCAACTATGGCAGAGAGGTTCAAGTTATATCTTTAAACCCTTTAAATGTTTTTGTAGTTTTGTTCTGTGCGAAGTTTTTTATGACTTGGTCAGAGTTTTATTATATTTCCTATTTGTATCATGGTATCATGGCATGCGTATACATATTTCCAATTTTCATGTAATAGCTTGGCTTTTGCTTATGACAAACAAATTAATAGGCTCACACTGTTCTCTCACATTTAGTTTTAGGATTAGATTTAGATTTAATACATGGTAGATTCACAAAATCCTTAAGAGTTCATACTCTATTTAGCAGTTAACCAATGTACTTTGATCATTGTTAGCTTTGAGTTAATTATGGCTATGTCTAGACTCAGTTGGATGCAATCTTTTTTTATAGGACTTGAAATGAAAAGATGAAAGACATAACTCTTAAGAACTTCTTGAAAAGATAGTGTCTACGATTTTTTCTTAGTTTCTGAACAAAGAGCTAGTTAATGTATCATAAAATTCTGGAATCATGTCCAGTAATTTGAATTTAGCTGCTATGTTAAGGTTTACATTATATTTATACAGTAAGAAGTAAGAACCACGAAGAAGGTTGTGGTAAGGAACTTAGGATAATAATTATGTATTAATTTGGTTTCATACTTACAAATATTATAAACAACACAGGAAAGTATTTATCTGGTTTCTAGTTTCTGCTTTTGGCTGAAGGCACCCCTTGATTTTATGAAGTCCTACAATTAGACTGAAAACTAAATTTATTCTTCATATGTTGAAGAACTGGACACTTAAACCTGATCGATTAACTCTGTGAAAGAGGCCAATTCATAAACATATTCCAAGTGTCTGTAGAGTAGTATATATTTGTGTGAGTGGATGAAGAATGTAGTGGTCATTGCCTATAGTACTGTCAATAGTTTTGAATATTTAAAGGCTGAATTGGTTGTTTGTCTAGTCCTAGTTAAATTTTTTTTTTTTTTAAATATCTTCTAGTCAAGTCCTTCATTCAAACTAGATACCTCTTTATCTGTTTAAATGTTTTCCTTTTTTTATTTACCTTTAAAAAGTAAACATTTTTCTAGCATGAGATATGTTAATAGGTTTGCAGCATTCCTTTGATTGCAAACAATTGGTTCCAAGAATTTTGTGTTATTGTGTAGTTTTATTAATTTTTTTAAAAATTTATAGTTTACACTCGTCTATGTTTAGAATTTGACAAAACAAAAGTTGTTTACTTACTGCACTTCTTGAGAAAGTTTAACCTTTTGTTTATTCTTGTATCCTCTCTGATTTTGTCTGATGGTTAACGTGAAAATGAACAATACTTGTTCAGGTTTCACTTTCTACTTGGGATGAGGGATTTGAGCAGCCATGCCTCAACTATTCAATTTGTCTCGGTCCATCATCTGCTGGAATGAGGAACCCATTTTCAGAAAAGAAGTGGAGGAAGTTTCAGATATCAAGGTTGTTTAGTAGCTCAAATGCTGCTGTAAAATTGCATGTGATAGATGTAAACTTGTATGAAGGAGCTACAGCTACCAGAGTTATCGACAGGTGGCTTGTTGTGCTTAGCCTCGGCTCTGGGCAAACAAGAAATATGGCTCTTGATAGGTTTGTATGTTGTCATTATTCTCTTATTTATCAATGCCATTTTTCAAAGTTGTATATATATACAGACTGCATCTTACTACTACAACCACTTCTCACAAACTTTTCTGCAAATTGTAATTATCTTTTAGTGAAATTTTTAAATATTTCCATAGCTTCCACCTTATCTGGGTGGATTTGAAAATTTTATCAATGGGGGAGGGTAAATACAGAGCAGTTGTCTGTTAAAGATAATAATTAATCTAACAAATGGTGGTTTTGTTTAGTGTCTAATTTGACATGTTAACTAAATCATTTTTCCGTCACAGATCATTTGCATAGTGGGAAAAATGCTTGTTATTTTATATTGGCTAGAGGTATTGGATGTACACTTACCAAAAGTTTTCATTTATATGAAGTTTTGCTGGCCAATGGTCAGTGTTGTTTGTGTATCTATTTCAGAAAATCGTTTCTTGTCATGAACATTTTAGAACTACTGCCTGAGGAGTTAGAATACAGTTGGTTGCGTTCTTAAATACAACTATGCAAGTCTTAGAATATTTTGTTGCCAGGTGATTAATCGAAAATTTTATTTTGGGATCTTCTTAAAGAGCCTCTCTCTCTACAGTGTTTATATTAATTGTGGATGATTTACACCATAAAAGGTATAATGTCCAAGGAAAATAGAGTATATATTGCTGAGATAGAAGTCATAGATATTTTATTTATAAAAGGTAAAGGAGGGTTCTTGAAGATATATAACAGGTCATCTCGCCATCAAATGCCACTCATCTATTTTATCCTTCTACGACCATGCTGCTAGTGTAAGTTGACAAGGGTGCACAATTTTTGAGTCTTGGATTCAGTTAATCTATGATTATTATGCTAAGTTGGATAGACTTGAGAGGCACGCAAAATGTTAAAACTTAGTGCAGAGGAGAAAACCCCAAATTGAGGAAAATATTAAGATCAAATTCTGATTTAACTATTTAAGGTTGAAATTCTATGGAGACCCTTTTCCCTTTGGTGTGTGTATTCTTACTTGTACAAAATGATCAATTAATGCTTCCTTTCTTGTTTACATTTTTTATCTGTCATGGTAGTTAACTATTCTTTATTTGGCATGAAAGAAGCTTCAAAAGGCCGTGGCATTATGTTTTCCAATTATGTGGAATATGTTCCTTTGTTTAACTTAATGGAATTCTCGAGTTCCATTTTAGATCCAGCTGATTTGTTTTGTCAATAATGCCTGTCTTTATTATAGGAGATATCTTGTGCACAATTTGACACCTGTTGCTGGAGTTGCATTGCACATATCAAGAAATGGCCATCCTGCTGCCATCAATATGAGCAGCTCTGTCATGTCTCCACTTCCTTTGTCCACTAGTATAAATCTACCAGTAGTTATTCTTGGGTATTTCCTTCTATGTCATAATGGCGGCCGTTCTCTCTTTAAGTACCAGGACAAGGAAACTGCTTTGGAAACACAGCCTTGTGCTGGAGATCAGTTGATTGAATCTTGGAACAGAGAGCTGATGTCATGTGTTTGCGATTCCTACATTGAAATGGTGGTGGAAATGCAGAAGCTAATAAAAGAACCTTCAAGTTCAATTCTTGAATCATGTGTAGGTCATTCAGTTGCTCCGTCTTTGAAAGCATGTGGCGATCAAATATATTCCTTTTGGCCAAGGTCTTATGTGGATGCTCTTAGTGATCATCTTGGAGATGGCAATAACTCAGTACAAACAGAAGTGCGCAAGGCAGATTGGGAATGCGTAATAGAACAAGTGGTAAGGCCATTCTATTCTCGTGTTTCTGATCTTCCTGTGTGGCAACTGTACTCTGGAAACCTGGTCAAGGCTGGAGAAGGTATGTTTCTTTCACAGCCCGGAAATGGGGTAGCTAGTGATTTGCTTCCAGCTACAGTTTGTGGCTTTGTGAAAGAACATTATCCAGTCTTTTCTGTACCTTGGTATTTGGTGAATGAAATCCTGGCTGTGGGGTTTACGGTTAGAGAAGTCAAACCTAAAATGGTTCGGGATCTTCTGAGGATGCCTTTAACTACTTTGTCTCTTCAATCAGTTGATACCTATGTGGATGTTCTTGAATACTGTTTGTCTGATATTGAGTTTCCTGGATCATCTAACTTTGCTGGAGACCATGCATCGATAGACCTTGTTAACTCTAATTCCGTGCAAAGGGCAGCTAATGTGTCAAGCAATTCATCATCATCTTCATCATCATCAATGCGTAGTATGCAGAATTCTCATGCATCTCGAGCACAGAGCACCGACAGTTCAGGAGATGCACTTGAACTAGTTACAAGTTTGGGTAAGGCTTTATTTGATTTTGGTCGAGGAGTCGTGGATGATATCGGCAAGGCAGGAGGGACCTCAAATCCAAGAAACCATATTGCAGATAACAGCTATGCAAATGGAAATCCCAAACTTCAACTGGTTGCTGCCGACCTTAGAGGCTTACCTTGCCCAACTGCTTCTAATAAGTTGGTTCGACTGGGAGTTACTGAACTTTGGATTGGTGACAAGGACCAACAGATCTTGATGCAGCCTTTAACTCCAAAATTTATCCATTCAAAATTGTTGGATAGAAAAATACTGCTTGATATTTTCTCGAATTGTGCCTTGCAATCATTATTAAAACTGAAGAGTTTTTCCAGTCATTTATTGGCTGGTCATATGAGATCACTTTTCCATGAGAATTGGGTGGATCATGTGATGGGCTCAAATATTGCACCTTGGTTTTCATGGAAGGATACTTCAACATCTGTTGATGGGGGTGGTCCTTCATATGAGTGGATTAAATTGTTCTGGAAATGTTTCACTGGTTCATCAGAAGAACTCTTATTGTTTTCCGACTGGCCTCTAATTCCTGCTTTTCTTGGAAGACCCATCTTATGCCGTGTAAAAGAACGACATTTGGTCTTCATTCCTCCCCCTCTTATTGATCTATCCTGTGGAAACAGTGTTTCAGATACAACTGGAATTGGAAGTGATACTACTGGCTTGGCCAATAATTCCTCTCCTGAATATGAATTCCAGTCATACATTTCAGCCTTTGACCAAACCAAAAATAGGTATCCTTGGCTGTTTTCTCTTCTGAACCAGTGCAATGTTCCAATTTTTGATGCTGCCTTCATAGAGTGTGCATCCTCTTGTAATTGCCTCCCTCCACCCAATCTATCTCTGGGAAAAGCAATTGCTGCCAAGTTGGTTGCAGCTAAAAGTGCAGGCTATTATGCTGAACTAGCATCATTTGCAGAATCCGACCGAGATGAGCTTTTTAGCCTTTTCGCGCACGATTTTGTTTATAATGGTTCTAATTACGGAACTGAGGAGAATGAAATACTTCGATGTTTGCCTATATATAAAACAGTAATTGGAACATACAGAAGATTGCAGAGTCATGATCAGTGCACGATCTCTTCAAATTCATTCCTAAAGCCACTTGATGAACATTGCCTTGCCTATTCAACAGAAACGATTGAATGTAAGCTGTTACGTGCCCTTGGGGTTCCTGAACTACAAGATCCACAAATTTTGAAAAGGTTTGCGTTGCCTGGATTCGAATGCAAACCTCAGTCTGAGCAGGAAGACATATTAATTTATCTTTATACAAATTGGCAGGATCTTCAAACAGATTCTGATTTACTTGAAGTTCTGAAGGAGACAAAATTTGTAAAAAATGGGGATGAATCATGTAAAGATATCTCTAGACCCAAGGATCTCTTTGATCCCTCTGATACTTTATTAATCTCTGTGTTCAATGGAGAGAGAAAGAAATTTCCAGGAGAAAGGTTTACTAGAGATGGATGGCTTCGCATTTTACGGAAACTGGGTCTTCAAACTTCAAATGAAGCAGATGTAATACTTCAATGTGCCAAAAGAATAGAGTTTCTTGGAAGTCAGTACATGAGATCCAAGGAAGATTTGGATGAGTTTGAGAGGGACTGTAGTGATGAAGTTTCTTTGGAGATATGGTCATTAGCTGGATCTGTTATTGAAACTGTGATAGCAAACTTTGCTGTTCTTTATGGCAATAATTTCTGTAATTCTTTCAGTAAGATTACATGTGTACCTGCTGAATTGGGCTTTCCTGGTGGTGGTGGCAAGAGAACACTCACTTCATATGCTGAAGCTATTCTGTTGAAAGATTGGCCTTTGGCTTGGAGTAGTTCTCCCATACTTTCTAGACAAAATGCTATCCCACCTGAGTTTTCTTGGGGAGCACTCCACTTGAGGAGCCCTCCGGCATTTCCCAGGGTCCTAAAGCATCTAAAGGTATGCAATTTGCATTCTTCTATATTTTTAAAGAGTCCTAGAATGTGCAAACATGTATATGATTAATGATGATCTATCTTAGATTATTGGAAGAAATGGTGGTGAAGACACACTTGCTCACTGGCCCACCACTTCAGGTGTGATGACAGTTAATGAAGCTTCTTCTGCAGTGTTGAGATACCTAGATAGCATTTGGGATTCTCTCTCTTCTACAGGTCACCTCTGCTTCATTTATCTTAAAGTGGACTCATTGAAAAAATAAAATAACGGATTGATAAGAAGAAATGAGATCCTTTTTTCTTTTATTGTCCACTTATCAATGCTGGTTTCTATGGTAACAGTTTCTTATTCATGGCGAAGTCATTTTTCTCCTCCCCTTAAAGTGGTGTTTCTACTTCCTTTCTAGTCTTTGCGTTTTGTTTGCATTGTGATTCTTTGGCCTCTTCATATGGCACGTATTCTAATAGTAGTACTTTTATCTGAAGAGGTTATAAACTCGAAGACTAGAATGTGAACTGATGCACTGATAAATAGTTTGTTTTATCAACTGGTTTGTCATATACAAGTAAGCAAGTTTATTCAAGCATCATAGGTGTTACAATTTGTTTTTGTTTGATCCCTTTTTCAAAATTTGAAAATTAATTTGCATCTCCAGCCTAAGAATTTTTTTAACCTCTAAATTTGGCATTGGTTGAGTCCATCAATTGAACTATTGTGTTTATAATTTATAATCAAATTGGTTCAATATATGTTCATATCCTTTTTATCATTAAATTATAATGCAGATGTAGAAGAACTGCAGAGGGTGGCATTTTTACCCGCTGCTAATGGAACACGCTTGGTGACAGCAAACTCGCTTTTCGTTCGTTTGACGATAAATCTGTCTCCATTTGCATTTGAACTGCCAACCTCATACCTTCCTTTTGTAAAAACTCTTAAAATGTTGGGACTTCAGGACATGCTATCAGTAGATACTGCAAAGGATCTTCTTTTGAATCTCCAGAAAGCTTGCGGATATCAGCGTCTTAATCCCAATGAAATCCGAGCTGTTATGGGACTCCTTTATTTTCTTTGTGATGCAACACTTCAGGAAAATGTGTCTGATATAGTCAACTGGAATTCAGATGTTATAGTCCCAGATGATGGTTGCAGACTCATTCATGCAAGATTGTGTTCTTACATTGATTCTTGTGGCTCCCGATATGTGAAGCATATTGACACATCAAGGTTAAGATTTGTTCACCCAGATCTTCCAGAGAGAATTTGTATAGCTTTAGGCATCAGGAAAGTTTCGGATGTCGTCATAGAGGTAAAAATATTTTATGTTCTGAAAGTTGGCTCCTTCTTATCTTTAGTTATCTCGTGTTTCATATGTTTGTATTTGTTAGCATTAAAATCTGCCGCTTTCAGGAAGTTGACAAGGAAGAAGATTTAGAGAAGTTGGAATCAATCAAGTCTGTCCCACTGGTACTTCTCAGGGAGAAACTGTCAAGCCGATCATTCCAGAGTGCTGTATGGACTCTTATGAACAGCATAGCTGGATATGTTCCTGCCTCCAAAAATTTACCTTTTGAAACAACAAAAGAGTTGCTACACTTTGTTGCAGAAAAGTTAGAGTTTGTTAAAATTCTTCACACTCGTTTTATACTTCTTCCAAAGTCTATAGATATCACCCTCATCAATAAGAACTCCCCTCCAGAATGGGAGGATGGTTCCAAACACCGTAGTCTATGGTTTATGGACCAGCAAAAGACTTCTATCTTGGTTGCTGAACCACCTGCTTGTATATCTGTTCTTGATGTGATAGCAATTGTTGTGAGCCATGTTTTAGGGCTGCCGATCCCCCTTCCTATTGGTTCCTTACTTTTATGTCCTGAAGGCTCTGAAACTGCAATTCTTAACACACTGAAGCTCTGTTCTGAAGAGAGAGTTGAAAATACAAGTGATAAGTTACTTGGCAAGGAAATTCTGCCTCAAGATGCTCTTCATGTACAACTTCATCCATTGAGGCCCTTTTATAAGGGAGAAATAGTTGCATGGCGGTCCCAGAATGGGGAGAAGCTGAGATATGGTAGGGTTCCAGATAATGTCAGACCATCAAGTGGTCAGGCTCTCTACAGATTTAAGGTGGAAACTGCACCAGGTGTTGTCGAGACTCTTCTTTCGTCTCATGTCTTCTCATTTAAAAGCATATCGACAGAAAACGAGGCTCCTACTTCATTTACTGAAAACGTTAGTCATTCAATCACTGATAAAAGGGCTCCTGGTGAAGTTGCAGAAAGTTCTGAAAGGACAAAATCAAAATCTCGTCAGGTTTGAGCTTTAAACTAATATTTAATAAATGTTTTTTGTGCATTTTGATGTTAACATGATGAACCAAGTTCGTGTCTTTAACTTGTTGGATGAATCTTTGTAAATTCATTGTGCTTCATGGTTCTCCAATCCTGGGGATATTTTTGACTGTTTGCTTGCGAAATGTTTTAACATTAAGGGCTCGTTTGGTTGCCGGTTCCGTGAAATAGGAGAAAAATAAATGAAAAAATATTAAAAAATTGTAGAGTATTTGCCTAGAACCTGTTATCGGATCGAATAGCTATTATACAGATCACATGGAAGCTATTCTACACGATGATAGATTCTAGGCAAATACTACCACTTTTAACGATTTATCATTCTTTTTCCTTCTATTTCATGGAATAGTCATTCCGCCAACCAAAAGAACTTTTAATTGTTCTGAAGTTATATTCTCTGTTAGAGGTAATTATTTTTCTCCTTTAAGAGAATAATGATGCAAACTTTTTGTGGACCAAGATCTTGTTCTCTTCAACTTTTAAAACCTTAACTAACTGAATTAAACTGAACTTAATGGACCTGAACTTAACTGAACTTGATGAACCTAAGCTTAATCGAACTTAATAATAATACATTAATTATTAAAATAATAGTAAAACCAATAACTAATATTATTTGTAATTAGTATAAATATAACTAATAATTCTAACATATCATGATAAATAATTATTAATATATACAATAGATGTAATAATAATTATATAAATTTAATTATAAATAAAGCAATTTTAGTGACATCAATAATAAAATATTGTTATAGTACGTAAAATCATTTAATTATAATTTTATTATTTAAATAATAATTATTGTTAAAATTATACGTGAATAAATAGTAATTATTATATTATTTTGTAATTTGGATTAAAATTATGATTTATTATTGAACTATAAATGATAAAAGTAACAATCTTTTTAATTAATAAATATTCATATGTTTTTGTCAGATTTTCTAACTAATCAATAACATGATTATAAATGAAAATATTATTATGTTATGATAAAATTAATAGTATTATTATTTTAATAAAAATAATAATT
>CAOJBI013134180.1:0-12287 GCA_948277035.1 Euphorbia corollata
AATAACAAAACTAATAAATTTGAAATGTACTTCGATATGTTGATTAAGAAATAAACAACAAAGAAACTCAATACCAAGAAATACTCTGGTTTCCCAAGTCTTTATAGCAAACTTAGTGGAAAGGATGCTATCAATCGATTCATAAAAAAGTATCACTTCCCATCAATAATATGTCATTAGTAATTAAAATAAGACAAAAGTTTGAATATCTTCACGAACAAGTTAGGAATGCCATAAAACTAGAAAATCGTGAGCCGAATATGAATTTAATGAACTGAATTAAATATTACACTAATAATTAAAAGAATTAAACTTTAACTTAATAAAAGAACTGAATTAAACTTAACAATAAATTGATAATACACTAATTATTAAAAGAATAGTAGGAAAAAAAATTTAAGAAATAATAAATAATACTATTCATTACAAATAATATTAAATGATATTAATTAATTGTTATAATAAATAATTATAAACAATAAAATTAAATACGATAAAATTAGTTTTAATAATAAGTGGAAAAGGTGTATTCGTTCGTGAATGAAAGAGAATGAATGATTATAGTTGTTAAGGAGAGGTTATTAACAGTATAAAATAGGATGCGACAGTATGCTAATGCTAAGAGGACTATGAGAGAGTTTCAGAAGGGTGATTGGGTTTATTTGAGGCTGCAGGAAATCTTCAGTTGCACGGCAAAAAATTTCAAGTTATCTATGAGGTATTATGGTGCATTTTTTATGGATGAATGGGTAGGAAAAGTAGCATAAAAACTACAGCTGCCTCCTACTTGTAGACTTCACCCAATCTTTCATGTCTTGTTATTCAAGAAGAAGGTCAGCAATGGCATTCCAACAACTGCCAACTTGCCTCCTATAGTTGATGTGATAATAGAACTGCAACCTTCCAGAGTTATGAACACAAGGACACCAGATCGATGTTGTCCCAGTCAAGCAACTTTTAATTCAGTGGAAAGGATTGCCAACCATTAACGCCACCAGGCAGGTAGAGGAGCATCGTGCACAACAATTCCAGAATTTTACCATTCTTGGGGACAAGGATGTTGTGGTGTACTCTAGGAAAGAAAGTAGTTATTTCTGTTAAGCTTCAGTTACTATTGTTTAGGGGATTTATTCTTTGTGTTTACTTGTATTAGCTCATAGAATAAGTTGGAAAAGAGTTAGGAATAAGCAGCAGCAGTAACAATCGGCAGCAGTTATGCTAATTTGCTATTTAGTATAGCTGCATTTTCTGTTATAATTTGTTATAGACACAGTACTGCTATAAGAGTGTGCAATTGTAACCCACAAAACAATCAATGGATCGATCCTACTTCAATTTCTCAACCTCTCTCTTCCCTATCTCTCTTTCTATTCTTTCTCACCTAAATCTCTCTCTAAATCGCCATCTTGACAATTTAATTATAAGTTGATAAATTTTCTGGTCACCATGTCTCTTGAGTAGTTTGATGAAACTCAGTTTAGCATTACAGGACAATTGCCTCGCTTATTTGATTAACCGGGGCCAATTACTCAAATTGGCGATGCCTTGGAGGCTTTGGGCCTCAGCTATGCCAAAGATTAGTTTCTAACCGAGCCCAAATGAACCCTTTTTTTACTAGCTTTAAGTGCTAACATAAAAGATTTAGGGAAATACAACCAAATACATTAAAACTTAATTTTTATTTTGAGGTTTACATGTAAAAGAATCATATTTATGCTTTTATATTAAAATTTTTTGTTATTTTTGTTTCTGTAAGAAAAATGTTTCAAAATTATTTTTATACGGACTGTCTTATACCTGGTATAAGACCACCTCTTATACCTGGTATAAGACCGCCAGTTATACTTGATATATGGGGGGTATAAGGCCTTTATACAGCTTATTTTGCATTAGTTTTCCCACACATCTACTTAATGATATGAGCAACATTCAAAACAAAAAAAAATCTTTATAATTTTCACAATATAATTCCAAATTAATTTATTCTAAAGCTATTTTTACATGTATTTTGCTACTAAATTTTTTGACTTATCAAATCTATAAAATTCATTATATCTTTGTTAATGTTTCTCCAAAATTACCATATTTTATGACATAATATCGAATTGGTCAAATAAATCTTTATCCCCAAAACTTGTTTGATAAGTTTTTCCAATCAAAAGGTGACACGTGATATTGAAGTGGTATCGCGAGTGTACTTTTATCAAGTTTAGGGGGGTTAGAAAGAACATGTTTTAGTTGATTGCGGCATTTGACAAAAACTTATCAAGTTTGAGAAGTTAAATATATATTTGACAAATTAATATTATGATTTTTCTTTATTTGCTAACTTTTGAAACGTATGTCCAGTTTTGGAAAAAGAATTCTGTGCATAACATTTTAAAAAAAATTGCACCCACCTCACCCTATCGTATGTGTGGATTCGAATATGTAATTTCTAAGATTACATATTTTATTCCAACAATTAGACTAAAACATTCATCGTACAATTTTGTAATATATTCAAATCATATATCATAATTTTCAAAAAAATTATCCTAATTTAGTAAAAAAATTTATACGTATTTTGTTTTGAAATAATATTAACCCTTCCACACCCTTCATAGTTTCATTTTAAAAAGTGTAACCAATGAAATAGATAGTAAATATTGTGTTTTGGTTGGCATTCTTAGCATAAAATGAATATTAAATGGTGGTGGGTGTCCAAGGTTTAGAAATTGCATGGCAAAAGAACAGTAGTGAGGTAGGTATACACCCGAGTCTGACACTGAATTGCATAAAAATGCGTCAAAAGCAGAAATTGGTGAGGAGGATATGGGTCATTGCCTATTACATTGCGCCATCTTTTTCCAATTTTTTTATGCATCAAATCACCTAATGTTCAAGAATTTCTCTTATCCCTTAGATTTGTAAAAGAAATCATCAGTTTGTCCCGTTAATATTTGTTCAATTATTTGATTTAATTTTTTTAAATATATCAATTAGCCATTGCAACTAGAATACAATTTTTATAAGTGGTAGAGAGTAATAAAGCCTTACAAAAGTCAAGTGCAATTTGAGATTTTTTTTTTTTTGAAAAATGCAATTTGAGATTTGGACCGAGAGTTTTGCCATTATTTTATAGAAGAAGATGGTGATGATGTGAGTGGACAGAAATTCATAGGCTAGGCCTGTCTGTGTGTCTGTCATCTTTGAAAAAAGCTTGTAAAGAATGGCATTAAGTCATTGAATAAAGATTAGGGACGGTCATAAAGCAACGGCCCTAATCACCGAATCTTAATTTCTTTCTTTACAGTAGAACTGAAAAAGGATTTATATACAAACAAAGAAAAAGAAAAAGGAAAAGAAAAAGTGCATCTTCAGATAGAGATTTGAGAAACCAAAGTAAAATAAAAATGACTTAAAAGACACGACAAAAATACAACATTATTTGGTCTAATTAAAGCAGCTGTTCTCCATTGAATTCTCATCAACTTTATCAGTTTCATTAATTTTCTTATCTTCACACTTCTTTTCTTTTTCCTCCCCATACCTTACAACTAAGACCCCACTCTTCTCTTCCTCTCATCATTTCCTTTTATACTTTTTTTCCTCTTTTAATTTAAAACCCAAGTTAAATATACGACAACAAAAGAAACTCATATTTTTCTTTTTTGATTCACATGGCATCGTTTAGTAATTATCATACGTTAATAGGGTTTATTACATCACGATAAATTAAACTCGACATTTCAAGGCTTGTAGCATTTCCCGCTCAATCAACCTTGTACACATTTTTAGATCTCATCAAGAAAAACGCTTGTGTTGAAGTGTTTTTCAAGTTAAAATGAGTTCTTGCAAAGTGCAGCACGAGAGAGGCTGAGGGTAGAATGAATAAAAAAGAACTTTTTTTTTGTTATAAAAACATAATTTATTTCTTTTTCTTTTCACTCTTCTCTATGGTTCTCTTCTATTATATAGTAACTCTACAGAGTCTCTGTCGGTGACAAAAACATTATTTAATTTAAGATCTAATTAACTAGTTTTAATTAAGTTTGATATATATAAAATATAATTTAAGTATTAGTCTAAGTTTATTATCAATGTACTAAAGCGTTTTACAAAAAAAAAATGTATTAAAGCGTTTGATATTGTTTATAAGAATGTCAAAATGCTAATTTAAGTACTATTTATGATAATTCATATTTTAATTTCTAAGTAGCTTATGAGTTAAGTTGCAAGCTGGTTTCAAAGATATTTATAAGAACTTATAAATTGATCAAAGAAAAGATAATTCTACTTTCACGAAGTCATGAAACAATTTATATAGCTTATAAGTAGTATATAAGCTAGATTTGTTAAACACTTCAGTAGTTCATCAACTAGTTACAAATCAATTTTTATCAAACACAACACTATTAGTTATTTTCAAAGAAAAAATAACTTATAAAAAATGACTCAAGGAATACCAGAAATAAGAAAACGCTAGTAAAATTTAATACTTAAATATTAATTGATTTAAATTTATACTTATACAGCAAAGCACACATAAATTTAAAATCATATTTTCACCTAATGTGTGTTAAGTTTAATTTCTAGAAATGCCACTATACTTTTAATTAAATAGTTAGTAACGGGCTCGTTTTTTTAGCTTCTCAATCCAATACACTCCATTTTCCTTTTTCTTTTTGGACTAGTACATTCCTAACCCCTGTATTTTCATCTTTTCAAATGTCTTTACCAGTCCGTTATATTTGATAAGTTACATTCATCAATCCCTTTAATGTCACGTGTCACATTTTGATTGAATATAGATAGATAGATTTTTGACATATTGAAAAAGTCAAACCAATTATAATTTGAAATATAACATTAAAATGTTGATGAGTGCACATTTAACAAATTAAGAAGGTAGATAGAGAATTTTCAAAATCAATAAAGATAAGTTACGAAATATAACAAGTTTTAGGGTACTATTAATCTTTTTTCTTTTAAAACAAAGCACACAAATGTATTATCATATGAGCTCTACGAAACCCATATGATCCCTTCTCTCTTCTCTTGTCTCAAATGACTTAACGAGAATGGCTGAAAACAAAAAGCTGGTAGTCGAAGTAGTGGATGCTTGCAATCTTCTTCCAATCGATGGCCATGGCACTTCAAGTCCTTATGTTACAATCGACTTCCATGGACAGCGAAAGCGCACTAAAACTGCTATTCGAGATCTCAGTCCCACCTGGAATGAAGCTCTCGAATTTAACTTCAGTAAGCCTTCTGACGTGTTCAACGATATAATCGAACTCCATATTCTCCATGACAAATCTTACGGCCATACTACTCGGAGCATTTGTCTCGGCAGACTCCGCCTGAGTTCTTCTCATTCTGTTTGTAAGGGCGAGGAAGCTTTGATTTATTACAGCTTGGAGAAGAAACACTTGTTTACGCCTGTCAAAGGTGAAATTGGCCTCAAGATTTATTACTACACTCCCCCTCCGCCGACGGAGGATTCCAAGCCTGCTGATCAGCCTAATTCAACTCCACCGCCGGATCAACCTCAACCTGCGGAGGCTGAAAAGAGTAATGAGAAGGCAGCGGAGACTGTGGAAGAGCCTGCTAAAGAAACACCACCTCCGGTGGATAAAGAATCGGCCCCGGTTGAAGGTGAAAAGCCGCCTGAATCGGAGCCTGCAGCGGAGGGAAGTAAGAGTCAAGAGGAACCACCGGCGGAGGTTATTGATGGCGGCGATGTGGTTTTGGAACCAACGGTGACTGATACACCGGAAATTAAGGCGGCGGCGGTATCTGGATCGGTGCCTGAAGTGAAGATAGCTGGAATCAATGGTCCGCATCCCATTGCTAGGCCGGTCGGGGCTCCATCAACGACTTACGGATTAGAATCGCAAGAAAGTATTTCGATCGAACGGTCATCATTTGATCTGGTTGAAAAAATGCATTACTTGTTTGTTCGGGTGGTGAAAGCCCAGGGTCTCTCCACAAACGCTAATCCGATTGTGAGAATCGCCACCTCCGGCCGCCGTGTTCTTTCTAAACCGGCGAGAAAGGTTGTTTTCTTCGAGTGGGATGAGACTTTCGCATTCCGCCGCGACGCACCGGAATCCTCCTCCATCCTTGAAGTTTCAGTATGGGACCCACCCACTGACGGGGCAACCGACGTGGCAGGCGCAAGATTCTTAGGTGGGATTTGCTTCGATGTTACGGAAATTCCTCTGCGGGACCCACCGGATAGCCCTTTAGCCCCACAGTGGTACATGCTGGAAGGAGATGGGACCCATGACAGGAAGCTAGGGAATTTGATGCTTGCCACGTGGGTAGGGACACAAGCGGACGAATCATTTCCTGACGCGTGGAAAACCGATACAGCCGGTAATGTTAACGCTAGAGCAAAGGTTTACCAGTCCCCAAAGCTATGGTATTTGAGAGCCACAGTAATTGAGGCCCAAGATGTTCTATCTTCGGCCCATTTAAAGGAAGCCCAATATCAAATCAAAGCCCAATTAGGATTTCAAGTCCATAAAACGAAGCCTACACCAACCCGAAATGGAAACCCCTCATGGAATGAAGACTTGCTATTTGTGGCAGCAGAACCATTCAGTGACCATCTCATTTTCACTTTAGAAAACCACCGGCATTCTAAAGGATCAGCAGCCATAGGGATCGCCCAAATACCTCTTGCAACCATCGAAAGAAGAGTTGATGACAGGAAAATTGCATCTAAATGGATCAGTTTAGAAGATCCAAACAGTGAGAAAGTAGTTTACAAAGGTAGAGTGCAACTTAAGTTGTGCTTCGACGGAGGGTACCACGTGATGGATGAGGCGGCCAATGTGTGCAGTGATTACCGTCCGACAGCGAGGCAGCTGTGGAAACCGCCAGTTGGCATTGTGGAGTTGGGTGTAATTGGATGCAAGAATTTGTTACCAATGAAAACAGTGGAGGGCAAGGGTTGCACCGATGCATATTGCGTGGCTAAATACGGCCCGAAATGGATTCGTACAAGGACTGTATGTGACAGTTTGGATCCGAAATGGAATGAGCAATACACGTGGAAAGTTTTTGATCCGTCTACCGTGTTGAGCATTGGCGTATTCGATAGCTCGGGAGTGTTGGAGTCTGAAAGCGAGAAACCTGTAACGCGGCCCGATTTCCGTATTGGAAAAATACGGATACGTATTTCGACACTGGAGACGGGTAAAGTATACAAGAATTTGTATCCTTTGGTTTTGTTGACGAACAGCGGGGTGAAGAAAATGGGTGACATGGAAGTGGCGGTGAGGTTCATTCGGACAACCCCGACGTTAGATTTCTTACATGTGTATTCGCAGCCTCTAATGCCTATAATGCACCACATTAAGCCGTTAGGGGTGGTACATCAAGAAATGTTACGGAACATAGCGGTGAAAATAGTCGCCGGACATTTGGGGAGATCAGAGCCACCGCTTCGACGCGAGGTTGTGTTTTACATGCTTGATGCAGACTCACATTCTTTTAGCATGCGAAAAGTACGTGCCAATTGGTTTAGGATCATCAATGTCATTGCCGGGGTGTTGGATATCATACGGTGGATAGACGATACACGTGTTTGGAAGAATCCGACGGCCACGGTGCTTGTTCATGCGTTGCTAGTGATGTTGGTGTGGTTCCCTGATTTGATCGTGCCTACATTTGCGTTTTATGTGTTTGCGATTGGTGCTTGGAATTATAGATTTCGTACGCGGGACCCGCTCCCTCACTTTGACCCTAAGATCTCGTTAGCTGACACCGTCGATCGAGAGGAGCTCGATGAGGAATTTGACGCTATGCCAAGTAGTCGATCGTCGGATGTAATACGAGCAAGGTACGACAAGTTGCGTACACTTGGAATACGTGTTCAAAAGGTATTAGGTGATTTTGCGACGCAAGGGGAACGTGTGCAAGCATTGGTGACGTGGCGAGATCCAAGAGCAACAGGAATATTTGTGGGACTTTGCTTATTAGTGGCGGTGATATTGTACTTGGTGCCTTCAAAAATGGTGGCAATGGCACTTGGATTCTACTTTTTCCGCCATCCGATATTCCGTGATCGAATGCCATCCCCAGCCTTGAACTTTTTTAGGAGGCTTCCATCCTTGAGCGATCGAATTATGTAGCTTAATCCTTGTTAATTTAGTTTTCAAATCCCAATTATGTGTTCCCTACTTGCTTATTTTAACAGTATAAACATGTAGTCCGAACGAATCAAATATAGTGCGTGCTATATATTTTGTATCTAATCGTGGATTTTAATTTTAAATAGAATTTTACTGGCGGAATAATCATGAAAATTGTAGCAATTAATTTTGTTAATAATAATAATAATACCATGCCGAAAATTTATTACAACAGAATTAACTTCACGAATTAAGATTAGATTAGTTACATTCTCCATTCACTTAGGTTGGTATGGTATGGAGCTCTTTTTTAGAGTGAATTGTGTTGTGTAATCTGAGAGTACTAGGCTTTGATCGAAAGCTCTTGCAAAATCAAAATTGTAGATAAATAAGAAATAAGAAAAATTTAAAAGAAATTGAGATAGAAGAGAAACTTAAATGTGTAATAAGAATTGGAAAAGTGTCTTACATTATGTATTGGGTGTGTGTGTGCAACGGTTTGATGTTTGGTCTAAATTTGGTTATTTTTGTGTTTTGGCCAGCCCAAAAACCGTTTGGTGTTGAGAATTATGTGGAGTGTATCATGATCTATACAAACTAAAAAATAGTTTATGATTAATAGTCAATAAATTAAATATATTTTCATAATGGAATATTAAAATGTTGTAGTCATATCTGAAATAAACAAAAAATGATGGCTGATATATATTGAGCTTAAAAAGATACCCAAATTTAAATTATAGAAATCATAGAAAATGAATCTATAACTAAAATAAAACAAAAATTTGAATTCGAAGGGATTGTGTATTGAACTGAGACTCTAACCTCCAATTTAAAAGTCAACACAGTAACTTTTTGAAAATTTGATCTACACGAACATAATTTAAACAAATTGAAACTATTCGAAAGCAAGTATTTCTACAAAGTTAATGTATATTTCAAATTCAATAAATAAATAGATCGTGGATCTAACAATTCAGTAATTCCCCCTTCAACATTCTTAATTTTGATACATTATGTACCAAACCCACCTAATTAACAAGTCAAATAGTAAAATTTGCAGATGATAGATATGTGAAGTTCAAAAATGTTTTTTTATTTTTTGTTCAGAGTACACAAAAAAATATTCTTCTTCCTAATGAATTTATTTATCTCGCCTAGTAGGATTCGAACCTGTGAACAATCAATTAACAACTTACCGCGCTTGTAGAAGGTCTTATAAAGATGCCGTGCTATTCAAATATAACTTATTGTTATGGAATGTAGTGTTTACAAAATAAGTTGCTATGACACGAAATGCTGAATTCTAAATCGGCATCTTAACTAGAATTTGAATAATATTGCAGGTAACTCCAATAAGAAGAAACACAATATTATTCACACCAATAAAATACAAACAACTAACTAGTCAATGCACAGATTCAATACAAGTTTTACTCATTATTTTAATTTCAATTTGAATAATAACAGGCTAGTAATCCTTTTTGTATATATAAATACCACACCACTATGCTTATACGTATCCCAATATCTCCATTTTGTTATTTTTACTCCTTTTTCTCTTCCTCTTTTTGTAGCTTCATTGGATCCCATCTTTTGGGATCGAAAATGGTCACAACTCCCGTATTCTTGATGTGTTTGTTTCTGCTATGGACACCCATTGGAGAAGCAGAGCACATCAAATATAAAGATAAAACACAGCCACTCGGTGTTCGAATTAGAGACTTAATGAAAAGGATGACACTGGAGGAAAAAATCGGCCAAATGACACAGATTGAACGCAACGTTTCATCCACGAATGTCATGAAAAACTACTTCATAGGTAACAATCATGGGTCTTACCCCTTAATCGTGATTAAGAAATTGCACAAAATAACCTGTTTCGGTTTATGTCAGGGAGCGTGTTGAGTGGAGGTGGAAGTGTTCCAGCTCCACAAGCTACAGCGAGAACTTGGATTAAAATGGTGAATGAATTGCAAAAGGGTTCATTATCGACTCGACTTGGGATTCCTATGATATATGGGATTGATGCTGTACATGGTCACAACAATGTGTACAATGCAACAATTTTTCCTCACAATATAGGTCTTGGAGCCACAAGGCAAGTTTCCAACTTTTTCGGTTTTTCAGAATTCTGAATCATAGTCGTTGAATTGCATTGAAATCGGATTGAAACAGGGATCCGGAGCTAGTGGAGAGGATAGGGGCTGCTACTGCATTGGAAGTTAGAGCCACAGGCATTCCTTATGTTTTTGCACCTTGTATTGCGGTAAACTTTGGTTGTCCATGTTACTTGTAAACATATATTGTTTTATTTTTTCTTACGAAGATTAGAAAGTGATTCGGGTTTGAGTTGTAAAATAGGTATGCAGAGATCCGAGATGGGGAAGATGCTACGAAAGCTATAGCGAAGATCCGAAGGTAGTTCAAGCAATGACAGAGATAGTAACAGGTTTACAGGGAGATAATCCTGCTGGTTCTTCAAAGGGTGTTCCTTTTGTTGGTGGCAAGTACGGCGTTTTCTTCTTTACTATTAGAACTCGTTTGGTTGGCGGAATGACTATTCTGTGGGATAGGAGAAAAATGAATAGAAAAATGTATAGTATTTGCATGGAATCCTTAAAACAGATGGAATGACTATTCCTAACTATCATACATGTCATGAAATAGTTATTCCTCATCTCGGTAAGGAATATCTATTCCATGACATATATGATAGCTAAGAATAGTTATTCCATCCGTTTTAAGGATTTTATACCAATACTCTATCATTTTTTAACATTTTTTCATTCTTTTATCTCCTATTTTAACTATTCCACTAACCAAACGAGCCATTATGGTTTCAATTTTTTGTGACAACGGTGGTCTGGTTCATTTGGTTAATGTGTTATGCAATTTATATCATTTTTGTCTATATTTGAACGAAAAACAAATACTATTAAAAGGACAAAAAATAATTAGTGTGCTGCATGAAAATTAAATAAATAACGTGTATATTTCAAAAACTAAATAGGTAAACATGACTTTTCAACCTGATCTTTGTTGTCATCTAATATGTTTTCTAGAAAGGAAGTACAAAATAATGTTGAAAATGAAAACTATCAGATTGAGTGATGTTTTCTTATTTAGTGGAATTACATGTAAATGCTAAGGATTTTAATCAAGAAATGGCTTTAACTTGTGGACCTGCAGATTGTAACTGAATATCTTCTTCATTTCCTCGGAGAATGTGTTATACTCAATTTATTTATGGTGCACCATTTATTAAATTTTGAATAAAATTTTTATAAAATGTAATGCATAATTTTTCCCTCACGATCCTTGTCTAGACATAGACTTGTTCAAGGTGCAGGGCTACACTCCGGGCCCGGCCCGAGCCTTCTTTCATGGACCGGTTTGGATACTTATATTTTGACCACATCAAAGCTCGAAGTATGTAGACTGGGCTTGGTCTTTATAAAAATATTTAGTTACGGTCCAATGAATAATAATTTTATTTATTATATATACTTGAATATAATAAATCTTACCAAATATTGAATAATATAAGCAAATAAGGTAGAATTTAGACATGTTTTTAACTTTTTTTTTAAATTTAATCTAATAAGATATTTAAAATAAAAAAACATGGGTCGTAGACCAGCCTCGGAAGATACTTACTAAAGATATTTATTCTGTAAGGAGTTTCTGATTGAGAGATACCAAAGAAGCATTCAACTAAGCTACATTCTTTATTTGACTGAAAAAAACACAGTTAAACTAAACATCATTGACAATATTATCTTCTTTTATTTGGCACGTACAGAACAAAAGTTGCGGCTTGTGCAAAGCATTATGTAGGCGACGGAGGAACAACAAAGGGCATTAATGAAAACAATACAGTTATAAACAGACATGGTTTGCTAAGCATTCACATGCCTGGCTACTACAGTTCCATCATTAAGGGTGTCTCTACTGTCATGGTCTCCTACTCTAGCTGGAACGGCGTTAAGATGCATACTAATCGCCACCTTATCACCCAATTTCTAAAGAACACTCTTCGCTTTAGGGTACCAAGAAATTCACTTGTTCATAGAATAAAAATGAATTTGTTTCACCCAGTTGATCAGATTCATAATTTCTCAGGGTTTTGTTATCTCCGATTGGGAGGGCATTGACCGA
>CAOJBI013137781.1:0-12192 GCA_948277035.1 Euphorbia corollata
GGCCGAATCTTATACCAATATTACCGCCAAGAAAATGGCCAAGTTCATCGAAAAACATATCCTCGCTCGGTACGGCATCCCTCATCACATCGTATCAGATAATGAGGTTCAGTTTCAAGGGGCAACAGAGGAATTGTTGGAAAAGTATAGCATTGAGCATCATCGGTCATCACCTTACTGACCGCAAGCCAATGGAGCAGTAGAAGCAGCCAATAAGTCCATCAAGAAGATCGTGAGCAAAATGGTTGTCACTTATCGGGATTGGGCAGATAAGCTACCATTTGCAGTCTGGGGATATAGAACGAGTGTTAGAACTCCCATGGATCAAACGCCATTCTCTTTAGTGTACGGCATGGAAGTAGTGCTCCCAATAGAAACTGAGGTAAAGTCTCTCAGGGTTGCCTTGGAAGCTAGGTTGAAGGAGTCTGATTGGACCAGAGCCAGATTCGAGCAGCTGAACATGATAGATGAACAGCGGTTGAAGGACTAAGATCATCTACAAATGTACCAGTAGCGAATGGCTAGAGCGTACAACAACAGGGTAAAGCATCTAAAACGACCTCTGAAAGCGGGTGATTTGGTCTTGAAACTATTAAAAGCAATGAATGTTGACGCCATGGGAAAATTTCATCCTAATTGGGAGGGCCCGTTCGTCGTCAAAAAGGTACTGAACAAAGGAGCAGTTAAGATAATGGATAAGGATGGCAATGAATTCATTAATCCAGTCAATCAAGACAAGCTCAAACGCTATCACGTTTAGGTGAAAGAAATAAATTTTGTAAAAAGCAGTACAGTATATATATATATATATATATATATATATAATTAGCTCGTCAACTAACGCTTGGCTAGTTGAGCAGAAAGTAGGGCCATTTGTTACAAAATTATGGTCTGTTGAGTTGAAAACCCGAAAAGGGCGGCTCAAGCAAAAGTTAGGACATGGAGAGAAAATAGCAAGCACATTAATTGGAAAGCTTGAAAGGGCCAGTTAATGGCAAGAGTCAAGTCACTCGAAACATTTGTACCTATCCCGATCTCATTTAATATAAGTGTGATATTATGTTAATTACATTACATGTGTGTTTATATGAATAATGTGTGCTATTTGAAAGAACATCGCAAATAAGCACCAAATCAAGTTTTATTTTTTTAGATTTTCTTTTGAAATAGGCAAATAAAATCCGATAGATTCATACCACATCTGGTATAGTCTGTGCAAAAGCCGAAATTATTTATTACAGATATGAGGTTTGTTACTTAGAATTTCCATCATCATTATTTTAAGGCAACTACAACTTCGTTACTCATCTACTTGATCAAGGATGATAGGGGCTGAGACGTTCTTCATCCCGGATCCATTCACGGGTTACCCAGGAACGTCTCTCCGGGTCATTGACAGAAGCTATAACCCTTAACCATCCATGGTAAAACCGATCTGTCTTAGCGGTCTCAACGGATCCATAGTTCAGCTCAACAAAATGAGTATGACGAGCCCACAAAACTGGTAGTCTATCAGACCAGGTACGATGCCATTCAAAGACCGAAGAAGTACATGATTTTCAGGGAATCCTCTGTCATTTCCCATATTACCGGCATAGTCGACTCGAAAAATAGAACGTGGACTGATACAAGCCCATCAGTATAATGTCATCCACCTGCATGTCTACTGCAACATGAGGAATAGTACACCAGGGGCATAGCCAGCGAATTTGGTCATCCCTGTAATGTCTGAAAGCTTCAATCCAGTCACCCTTACTTCTGTCTCCATGCCCTACAGTCAGCAGTCCTCGCTCAGTGTGGTGTACAAGTCGATACCGGGATGGATTTCCACGAGGAATTTGTTTTAATGCTAATTTTTCCATCAACCATACCTGGTATCAACAAAATTAATGACAATTTTTCCATCAACTATACCTGTAATCAATCCAATGATAGTAATCTAACAGTAATCGATCATACCTCTAGTAGCATGAAGTGGTCCCTGACTAGGTCCGAGTTTGTGACAGCAGCATCAATGCAGATAAGGTTCTCAGCTAGAGCCAGTGGAGATGGGGAATGACCTCGAGAAAGTGAGTCGATGATTGACAATAATCTGAACGGGGTAACAGTACCAACTTCATAAACAAACTCAGCCATGAGCAATAATGCCACCATGAAGGGCCAAGCAATGTGATCCCTGCTTGAATTGATACACCATTGTAGAACATTATCCATCCTAAAGCCACCTGGGGAAGGTGGGTGAGATAAGAAAGGAGCAGTCGAGTCAAGGTTCCATAGCCCCCTCATGCTGACTTCATTGCCAAATTGATAAGCCGGAACAACGAATTGAAATGCCCGTGGACATGGGATCCCCAAGATGGCTTGATATTCTTCTACCATTGGGCATAGTTCCTGATTAGTGAAGTGGAAGACATGAACAGAAGGGTCCCAAAAGGAGATGGCCGCCCTAATTAGAGGTCGATTCACTGGTTGGAAAGCAAGATACTTGAGTCCCCATAGGCCGAAACTTTCTAACTTCTTCCAATCAGGTTTCTGCATGGTCGCATGAATGCCCGGAGTTGCTGATTATGGGATGTCATGATGAGGAAGCTAAGTGATCAGAAAATTCGAAAAACGGGCGAAATGTCCCCTCTATTTTAGGGATACCCAGCCAATGGCTTAATCTTTGACGACAACACCTACAAAGTTCAAACATATATCATATTTCCATAGGTAACTCAATGGCCTCACACAAGCATTTCAAAGCATCAAGTTGAGTTCAATCATCAAGCTAAGCTATCAAGGCATCACATCAGTCCTAAGCATACATCTAGAGGCAATGAAAATGCCTGAAATATCATTAGCTTCATATCCAAACATCCATCCCTAGAGTTCAAATGCCTGCTAAAGCCTAAAGCTATGTCAAAAGGCGATACAAATGCCAAAACCATCTAAAATGTGCCAAAAGTACTGATCAAAATACCCCAATGTAGCTAAGGTATAAGCAAATAATGAAAGAAGAAATGAAATAAACTTATCAAATGGCCAAACCGGCCTAGAACTAAGCATCTAAATGGCCAAACCGGCCCAGAACTACTCATCATCATCGCTCCCATGGTAGTTCTCGATTGCCTCCTCATCATCCTCATCAGCTGGGATATCACCAGACTCCCCAAATGTGCCAGGAGGCACGCTCTGTCCTCCCATAGTAAAGACAAGCCTCCTGTGAGCTGATCCCTGCTGAGAAAACTTTGCCATATCAGTGGGCTGAGTCCCGGTACGAGGCTGGAGGATATAATCAGTCGCTGCGTACTCCCTTCTCCTCTCTCTGCACTCTCTTCTCCGCTGGTCCTCTATCACCATACGATGATAGCACTGATCTAGCTCCCGGTAGCACCCCTCCAGCTCCTGATAACGCTGCTCAGATGCCTGTTTAGTGGATGCCTCCCTCTTCACAGCAGCCTGCATGCATATACGAACATTCATACACAAACAATCACACGCATTTACACATCTACATATTTCATGACATAAGTTTGAAATTTGCAAACATGCATATCATATCTTTTGAATAAAAGTAAAACTAAGTAATACCTCGACGGTATGGTTCTGAATCACTAAAAGATCCCGAAGGTTGAGAGAATGTCTCGCTATGCGCTCCGCCTCAGCTCGAGAAACCTAAAGCGGAATGAACATGTCAAAGCAAAAATATCACAAAGGAATTCTCAATTGAATCAAACGTCATACTCACATGAGTAGTTCCTGGAGACATAAAGTCCAAGATATGGGGATGTGACTCCACCTGAGTCAGAACTCGCTCTCCGGTCATAGTCATCAAAGAAAAAGTCGTCTCCAAGCGGGTAGCAAGATTACCCTCAATCATAGCGAAGGGAGAAGCAGAGCGCTGGCCTGAGTGCGTACCCCGACTAGCAGGAGAGGAGCGATCAACACGGGCTCTCTTCCTCTCAGCCGCCTACAAAATACAAATCGAAGTCAGAAGGTCTACCTAGATCATTAATAGAAGAAAGAGGAAAATCACAAGGAGATCTTACCCTGGAACTAGTGGCGGGCCAACCTCGAGGACCATATCCTCCAGGGCCCCCATCGCCTCCGTCGCCTCCACCGCCGCCGCCGGCTATCTCATCATCATCCTCAGCAAACTTACCAGCCATGTTCTCATGGTGGGCAATGGAGTCTGTGGAATATAATCTGGGGCACTCTGGAAGTAGAGTGGTAGCCATCCAGGCTGAGTAGCCACCAGTTGTGCTAGGTCTGCTGGCTGTCTGGCGACCATCACCCTCAATGAAATCCTGAATCTCGTCCGCCTGGGTAATCACAAGATGAGGCCAATAAAGTCCAGTATGACGCATGAGAGGGATTGGGTAGCTATCTACAGGTACATCTCTCCAGCGCCGCACCCGCTCGCCCAGATACCACTCTTGAGTCAGTGGACACTCAAGCACCAGGCGATGATCATCTACACTTTGCCTTACCTCAGTCATATCATCATAACTGGACAAAACTACCCAGGGATCGCGTATCAACTGATAACAAAAATCTCACAAGTCAGACAAGCTGGTTTCAAAGTACAAGTTTTACTTAGTTATATCAGGCGTAGTAAGGGTTAGAATCAATACATGATCAATGGTCAATCTCCTCAAGCACTCACGGTACCCGGTGTCATAGCGACAGAATCCGCAAACAGATCTGCACCACTTGGCCAAACAATGCTCACCCACCTGCGGAGGGGAGGGAAAAGCCCGTACTCGAAGGCCCAAACCTGCGCAATCAAAGTCAGAATCAAATCAACTTTTATCTCAAAAGGAGATACGCCGTGAAATTTCGAAGAGATTTAAGAGGGGAAATTTACCTGAAGTAGGATGTGACTAAGCTTGAGGGCCTCCTCTTGCTTCCTCACAGCTAAGTCCAAACCGTAGTACATCTGAGCTAATATAGCTCGAGGCCAATTCAGCTTGCCCACCTCCTCTAAGTCCTCCACCGCAGAAATCAAACCGTAATTAACTTTACTCGAAGACACAGGAAAGAACAATACGATGATAAGGGTGATGATGAAAGACCTCACATACTGTACCTTGCTCAGGATAGGCACCTCAGGCATCTGCGACCAATACCCGTATAAGGTGTTGTAGCCTATCTTCCTCGAAGTAGGCCTCATACCAAATAGGTCTCTCACTCGATCAGCTATTGCCCCTTAATGGTGGACGAAGTCCACTTAAGCCCCGTCATGGGTACCACGTCAGATGGGGTGATAGTCAGCTCACCCACGGGCAGAGGGAAGGTATGAGATACATCGAACC
The DNA here is from genome assembly GCA_948277035.1 of Euphorbia corollata. Taxonomy (NCBI): domain Eukaryota; kingdom Viridiplantae; phylum Streptophyta; class Magnoliopsida; order Malpighiales; family Euphorbiaceae; genus Euphorbia; species Euphorbia corollata. The sequence continues at coordinate 5,298 of CAOJBI013137781.1, forward strand.
ATCACTCCACCAAGGCTGTCAGAGTAGGATGTGAGAGATGTGTCATAAGCCTGGGCAAAAGGCGGGCTATGATGCCAAAACCGGTCACGTCTATCATAGCGCGAAAGTGTGCATCTCTATCGGCATGTGCCCACCAATTGTGGACACATTGAATCCCGGAAAGGCTCAAAAACATATGAGGATGCAAAAAGAAGGCAAAAAGTGGAAATTCCAAATCAAAATGCGGATATAAGCAACAATATTAGGCACAAGAGTGACACAAGACAACATGGAGATCTAAAGGAGTTTTCAAATAGTCTGAATGAGGCAAATCTGCAAGTTGAAGTTTGGAAATTGTAAAACAATGGCCAGTACCGGCATCACAATATCGGTACCGGTATCACTTGATGTCGGTACCGACATTGCTGATACCGGTACTGACCATCAATATCGGTACCAGCAACTGTTTTGACCCTAAGTCCTTTTTTGTCCAAAAACGTGAAGAAAAGTACCCGATCTAAGGCCTAATTATCAAATTCAAAGCAGTGAGGGTGTCAAAGATCAGTACCGGCATCATGAGGCCAGTACCGACATCATGTGATGTCGGTACCGGTATCATTGATATCGGTACTGATCATCGACATCGGTGCTGACCTCTGTCGAACCCTAAATCTAATTTCCTTTCAAATTCGCACAAAATACGAGTGTTTTATGACACCATACCAGTTATAAAACTAAAAATACATGCCAAGCTATCTATTCAAACATCAATTTCGCATGAAACATAAATGATTCAACCCTAGTTCATTTGAAATTCGCAACTGAAAGTGAGTTTAAAGGTTTCTAATATGTGTACCTGGACTTGAGAAACATGTGGGTTGTCTCTAACAACCGGATTGAGAGTGGTGATAGGCGTATTGATTCGTAGGCTCATAAAATCATCAGTTCGCTCTAACCCATAGCTTGTAGGAACACTCAACTCCATTATCTCCCGAATAGGAGTTGGGGGCAGCGTAGATGGATCGATTTGTCGTGGTTTCCTCCCCTTCAACTTGTTAAACATTGTGTTTTGATAAAGAATGAGTTGAATGGGTGAGTTGAAGAAAAAGGAATTTGAGAAATTGAGAGAGAAAAAGAGAAGTAGCGTTTTCTGAAGAAAGAAAAGAGTTTGAATGTGTTTTAAAGCTTTAAACCGGAAAAATCATGTAACTGATCGATGGTTTTTGAAACTGATTTGTCGATGTCGGTACCGACATCATGATATCGGTACCAACATCACGATACCGGTACTAATTTACAAGCAGCCCATTTTTGCAAAGCCCAGTCCAACTTTCCTTGATCCAAAATCAATTTAGACCCAATTAACAAACCTTTAAAGCACCGAAGGAGTTGTTCATGGGGCATTTCAAATTTGTTTTATCTTAAAATAATTTCAAAGTCCGCATTTTGCTAGAACATTTCTATCAAAGGATTAAAACATGTGTTGTAAAAAGGGACTTACATTTTGTTTTCACTACCTTCTTTCTTAACGCCTTAGTCTGTCAGTCTCGGCATCATGATCGTGAAGGGTAGCGATCAATTCTTGAATGGTACTTGTCATTGTTTGGACCCGTGTTTCATACGCCATAATTTTTTGTTGCTCTTGAAACAATAAAGTCTGTAACACAAGAAGTACACATTCTGAGCATGCACAAATTCGAAAGGAAGGTAAATGGATGAAATTACCTGCGCAACGCAGTTTTGTAAGATGATTGAATCCTGGGCAGCTAGATAAAGATGTGATATTCGCTCCACGTCAGCTCGCGGAACCTACAAAGATGAAGAAATCTCAAAATACTTGCGAGATTGAAACCATATCATGAAAATGAAAGAACTCACATGAGTGGTGTCAGGAGGTATGAATTCCACCGCACCAGGACTAGGCAACAGTGTCTTGATTTTCTGTTCCCCATCCAAGTCCAATAAGGAAAATATGGTTTCAAAAGGATTAGCCACGCAACCCTCCACAAAACTCGAAGAAGGCTGGATCTCAAGAACCTGCTTCCCAACCTGCTTCCAAACTTGTGTCTCACCAACGACCTACAGAAGGAAACAAAGTCACAATGGAGCTCACAGAAGTCACAAATGCCAAATCAACGTACCCTGGAGGGGCCTGCCGTATCTCCTGCTAAGTCTTCCAAGTCATCAAAAAGATATCTAAGGCGTCCATCATCCTCATCAGAACCAGGGACCTCGTCCCAAAGAGATGGCCCAATAGTATCTTGTCCTAACATAGGATAAGGAGGAAGGGATGAATTTGAATCTTTCTTCTATCTCGCCAGTTTTGCTCTTTTTCGATGAGCTTCCTCAGCATCATCTACCCATAGTCTAGGGCAAGGAGAAATAATAAACGCCAAATGCTCTTCATATGAAAAATCTGCCAAGGACGCAAATCGCAGTCCATGGCCATCAAAGAACATTATCTGGTCTATAGGATCAGTAATGATCAAATGAGGCCAGAAAACCTCATTTGGAAGTGGAGGCGGCACAGGTCTCTCCGCAACTATGGTATCTCTCCAGTCTCAGATACGCTCACCAAAGTACCACTCAAGCGCTAAAGGACTTTCCAAGACAAAGCGATAATCGTCTATGTCCTTCCTAATAGCTTCAACCATATCCTGGTTGGATACCCCGACCCAAGGATCTTCCACCAGCTGCAATTCACACCCAAATTCCAAAGTTAGTTAACCATTACCTTTTAAATGTGTTTGAACTAAACCGAAGAAGATGAAGAAATCTACCTGTTCCCGGATCATATTACGAATGCACTCCCTATAATCCGTCCTTTCCTTTAGAAAGCCGTCTACACCTTGGCACCACTTCGACAGGAAAACGTCTCCCGCCAGGAATCTGAAGGTAAGAGAGGGAAAGATATGGTTTTCGAATGCCCAAACCTGCAACTCCTATGCCCTTACTGCAGTGTCCAATCCATAATATAATTGGCCAAGTATGGCCCGAGGCCAGTTTAGCCCCCGGATCGACCCAATATCTTCGATGGTAATATCAACCCATAGTTGATCTTACAACTGCCCACTGGGAAGAAGAGGATGGTCAAAAGCGTGATGATAAAAGATCGAACGCACTGGGCTCGCTGGTTTGCAGTATCTATCCTCTTTTTGGCCAATGATTAAATAAGTCACTGCAGTATAACCTCTCGCCAGTAGGGACTACTCCGAGCAGTTTTTTCACATGATTTACCACTTCAGGCCAAGGGGAAAAATGATCAGTAAAAACGTCAAAGTGAATAACCTCACAAGCCCAAGGAAGGCCTGTCATCGCCACAATGTCTGAAGGCGTAATAGTAAATTCACCTATGCGGAAATGGAAAGTATGGGTGGTCTCGGACCACAGTTCTATCAATGACGTCATAGTAGGCTGCGAGAAATGAGACATGTTAGTGGGAATGACTCGGGCAATACCCCCAAAACCAGTGTCATCAATGGCCTGAACCAAAGGTGCATCATCCTTGATCGCCCTCCACCATTTACCGATTAGGCCAATTCCGCCAAAATTGATGAAAATATGGGGCTGCAAAGGACAAATTGTTCACATCATTCAAATATTAAGGGTATCATCAGTCATATCATTAATGGCAATGTCAGTACCGACATAAGCTATATCGTTAACGACTTTGACCATATCGGTAACGACATCAGGATTACTCATATCATTACCGACATCATCAATGCCAGTACCGACATCATCCATATCAGCAACGATATAGGTCACATCGGTAACGACATCCGCCATATCGGTACCGACATCAAAATAGCAGAATGTTGAATTATCATTCCGGCAACCATAAGCCCCAGAAATCTAAATTCTCATACCTAAATTTAGCACAAATTGATTCTAAATCATTTCCAGCATCAAAGGAACATAAAAAACTATCTATTCGCATAGCAAATTTGTCCAACAAACCATCGATAAACCCTAATTCAATCAAATTGAAAATGGGATGGTTTGAGGATTACCTGGACTTGGGAGACATGCTCTTCAACTCTTTGGCAGAGGTTGGTAATTGGTGAGTTGATGAAAAGCCCGATGAACTCCTCATTCCAATCCAGGCAGTACCCCGGCGCTACTGAACATACCCTAAACCCGCGAATGGTCAGATTACGGGGAAGAGAAGAGGCGACGATGCTCTTAGGGAGTTTACTTTGAACCTTGCTCATCATCTTTGAGGAAAAATGGTTGAAAAATCGAAGAGGAAGAAGAATAGAAGAGGGGACTGCGATACTGCCTCTGTGTGTAGGAGGGAAATAAAACAAGTTTCTGCTCCTTTTATACCCCATGAGATGTCGGTACCGATATCACTCATATCAGTAACGACATTAATCCATTCCGAGCCCAATACGTTTTAAATTTTCCATGTAATGGAACAAATCCCGGGACATTCCCCAATTTTCAAAACCCTACACTTTCATGTTTTAATTCTTGATTGAAGGGGCAAAAATTTTTGCTTTCAGCAATTTTCAATCAAGGAATTTAAACAATCATCTTACGAACCCACGTGAGTTAACATGATCAACTTATGAAGGGGCATCAAAAGACATGGAGTACACAACTTCCATCCTTTCCCTAGCAGTTCCAAGGGCACATTCAATCCAAGGTTAACTCATGAGAGGGCATTCAACCTTATCAAAGGCATGGAATACACTGTTTCTGTCCTTTCCCTAATAGTTCCAGGGGCACATTTCACCTGAGGTCAACTTATCAAGGGGCGCACATCCATTATTTAAAGGTTGAAGAATGAAATGGCTTTTCATCCTACAAGGATCACATCTTGACGGCAGAAAGAAACAGTCAACTCACCATCAGAGAAGTGACAACCGCTATGGGTCAGGTATCATTTCTTATCCCGCGGCTCTTCTATCATGGGACCATACTGATCATTTATCAGCAATGGTCATACGAGGGGCAACCTGTGAGCACGGGATTTTGACTCCCCTCACAAGGATAATGATGAAGTTATAATTTGTTTCCTTTGATGGTCTTTCACTTTTTCAGGGCCAAGAATTCGTCCGGAAGAAGCTCTCTACGTCACTTTGGCCCATTGAGAGTTATAAAAATCTATAGAAATTAGATTGGACTGAACCAAGCCCATTTAGGCCCAACCCTATGTCAATAGGGATATCATTGGCCGGTAATGGCATCATTGATGTCGGTACCGGTATCAATGATGTCGGTACCGACATCATGTGATGCCCTTACCGACCATTGATACCCTTACGGACTTTCGGGACACCAAACCACACTTTCGGATGGTCAAGCATAAAGTATGTTCAATATAAAGCATGTTTTAATGTGATTTTAACCCATTCAAGGTTAGAAAAACAGTTTTAAACCTAGCCCTAGGTCAGTAAGGATGTCACTGGCCCGTAAGGACATCATGATGTCGGTACCGACATCACATGATGTCCTTACCGACCATCGATACCATTACTGACTTCCAAGTCACCAACCTTCACTTTTCACTTTTTTAGTGGAGATCTGTCGGGAAAACGTCCAAGAATAGCACGTTCCCACTAGGAAAAGTGAAGATGAGTGGGATTTGAGTGGAGCACTAGGCTTTTTGGATTGAAGGGAGCACTTAATAAGGGCAGAAATTCAGCCATTAGGGAGAGATACGAAAATTGAATCCTGGAGAGAATTTTCTGAAGCAAGGGAAAGTTCATCAGGAAGAACATCAATTACAACATTTGTAATTCGTTCTTGAGATTTTTAGTAACATCAAACACAACTTTTGTTACGATTTTGAAGTTTAGAGTTGAAGTTCATCCTCCATTAATGAACTTGAAGCTTTTCAAACTTTGACTTCAACCACTTTTGAGTTATTTCCGGGTTTAAAGACTTTGATTCTGCATCTATCTTGTGTTCCAACATGACTAGGACTCATATTTTCGGTTTTCTATTCAACTTCGGGTTTCAAATCAGAACTCTCACATACCATCAACAAACACTTGAAAAAGGGACAAGGAGAGCTTCTCGGAGGAATTCGTGGACCTAAAGCAGTGGATTCACGACTACGAGGTAAGCCTCTGAGTTCCCTAAACTATTTCAATTAAATTTGGTGTGTATTTGTGTGATTTTGAGCTGTTAATGGTTGTTTTATTGCTACTGTTGAATTCTGGCTTCAGTAAGGGCATCGACAGTCAGTAAGGGTATCAATGATGTCGATACCGACATCATGATGCCGGTACCGACATCATGATACCGGTACCGACATCACGATACCGGTACCGGTATCAATGTCCTTACAGAACATTTTTTATTGATTTATACCCCGTTTTGTGTGCAATCGGTCGAGCGGTGACCATCCTGACTTTAAATCAGTATAAATTAGTGATATAAAACGAAGTATAGACCTTTGAATCTCGTTAAAGATTATTTCGAACGCGTATGGTTAAAGATTGGTAGTCTCCTCATCGAGATATTTCTACCGCCTTTAACGATTGAGGTATCGAGATAATTTTTAACAATAAATAAATTATTTTTTGAACTTAGATTTACATAGTTTTACATATTATGAAGTTGTTTAGGAAACCCACACAAAGGGAATACATTATTCTCGGATAACCGACCAAACGAAATTCACATGCGGCATTTTCATTAAATAAAAATGGCCAACATATTTGTGATTAAAAATGAACCATTTTTATCGAGATAAGCCGACAAAGTTTTCACCATTTTTGAATAAGACGATACTGGTCTCGCAAAATATCCGAACTCGAATATATGTGGTGCAAATGCACATGTTTGTGTTGTGAAAAATAAATGTGCTAATCTTTGTGGATGCAGGTAGTTTAGGATAGATGAATGTTAGGATTTAATTTCCTTCGGGTATTGCGTTTAATTCCAAATAAATGTAATATTT